>OZ018395.1:18074486-18316850 GCA_963969525.1 Ontholestes murinus
AAAATACGCAACACAATCCACTAACGTAATCTCGGATTTTAATTAAAAAGGAAAGAAAACACTGGGCCTGCTGAACGCAAATCCCCGAGCGCGCTTAAAATCAAAGTTTTGCCTGAAAATTCCGCGCCGGGGGGTGGTTGGGATAATCAAAAAGTGTGTTATTGCCGTCTCGGCGGTGGAACGTTGTTACCTTGGAGCAAAAGCTAAATTTCTATTCCTCTTTCACTTTCCAGCGATTTCATTAATTAACCAATAGTTTCTAATCAGTGCATTATGATTAATTAATTATTTCGCTTGCGTGCAGGTAAAATAGGTTTATTGTGATATTCAATTTGTATCATATCGATATAATCGTTGGTAAATCTTCGTTAAAATGTTATTATTGAGGTACGTTAAAAAATATTTTAAAATAATTCATAGTATTTCGTCCTATATTCATCATTTATTAGTTTAAGGACAAAATTGAAACATTATTAAACAATCCAATAGTAAATAGTTATCATAATTGATAACTCAATTCGTAATCGTTAATTATTACATTTTTTGAAACAATAGGTCTGATAAAACTAACTAGAGATCTAATTTACAGCATTACGAACACTCCCTTATTGCTGTAAAATCATAAACAGAATATAGAGACAATTTATAAAAGTATTGTATTTGTTAAAATTAATAAGTAAGTATATAATGGGTTTTACATTCAATCTAAGCCTCTCTTTATGATAATCCCATCATATTAATTCATCAGATTTGTATTGAATATCCCAACTTTCAAGATGTGAATGATAATAATAACTTTAGCTTTTAATAATTCATGTCAAAATATTTCTAATTCTACAGGTGGTATCCTTCTTTGAAATGTCAGAGAACGTACTATTTCAAAGGCACTCTTATTATTTTATTATCTTTTCTCGAACAGTATTAATCAATTTCTTTTTCTTGAAATTTCTAATGCTTCCCACATGTCGAGTTTTGAGCCTTTATTACAGGTGTGCAGTATCTTCAGTTCGTCTAATGGCGGGAAACTATGTTTGTGTTCTAGGCTGTGGTTTGAAAAGGAACTATTGTTGTGGTGTAATCTGAATGCTCGAAAATGTTCTCTATATCTCGTTTCGAAGTTTCTTCCGGTTTGCCCTACGTATAAGCTATTGCACTGATATACTCCTGTTTTTTTGTTGTTTTCGATCTTGTCTTTCGCATTGAATATAATATTTGCCAATTTTGAATACGGTTTGAAGGCGATTTGATAAACTCGTTTTTTGAAAACACTAGAAATTTTGTCTGAATTGGGGTCATTGTATGTTAAAATAAGGTACTGGTTAACTTTCGGTGTTTTTATGTGGGGATATATGTGTCATATGAGCATTGGCATTGTTTTTTGTTTATCATAGATTTTATTAGGATACGAGGGAAGTCGTTTAATTTTGCAATGGATGTAATTTTATCTAATTCGATGTTTCGAAGGGACGGTATATGCTCGATGTATCATTGAATGATAAGCTGCTAATGTGTGGGATATGGGATTGTAGAGCTGACGTTTGAAGCTTTTCGGTAAATGTCGAATTCGATTTTATTATTATGATGTATTAGCTTTAAATCAAGGAAATTTATTTGGTTATCTTTTTCTATTTCTAGCGTGAATTTAATCTGGAGGTGAATATTGTTAATTAAGTTTGCAAATTGATCTAGTTGGCGTGATGTGCCATTGAAGCAAGCAATCACGTCGTCTACGTATCGGTACCAAAATATGATATGGTTTTTTTTTAATAAGTGAAGTTTGGAAAAATTTTTCTTCTATCCTGGCCATGAATATATCTGCTACCAGAGGGCTCAGTGATAATCCCATTGCTAGTACGGTGGGTTGCTCATAAAAAAATTTGTTGAATTGTAAGTAATTGTAAGGTTCAGGCATAATTCTAATGCATCAAAAAGTTCGGTTTTTATTACAGAGTTTATACTTGATTTGTCTAAAATATCTTTAATAATTATTAAATGAATTAATTAGAACATTCTGGTGTTGGTATTTTTGAAAACATGCTACAAACGTCAAAGGATACTAATTTAGAGTTTTTTGGAGTAGTGACTGAAATTAAGCGGTTTGTGAGTTGTTGGGAATTTGTGATAGAGAATTTCGCGGTGAAGTTGGTGTGCTTTTTAAAAAGGAGGTTTATTTTTTTGGCTAGGATTCTATTAAGACTATTGATATATGATGTTACTGGTCTTATAGGGAGGTCGGGTTTATGTATTTTTATATATCCAGAGAGACGGGGGCTGTTGGATTTTTATTGACCACATTGCACTTTTCGTATTTTGAAAATAGTGACTGTGAATTTGATATAAATTGTTTAATTTGAGTTTGGTACTTTTGTGTTGGGTCTTTTGGAAATAGTTTTAAATTTTAGAATGATATGAACTGATTGACTTTTTGTAAGTAGTCAGTCCTCTTTTTCAAATATTACAATTGAATTTGATTTATCGGCCTTGGTTGCAATTAGTGAATTATTGGAGATTTTTAATTTGACGGATTTTAATGTTTTAATATCAGATGGGGATCTTTGAGGATGTTGTTTAATTATATTGAAAATTTGCGCTTTAGGAATTAGTGATTCTGGTATTTTTCTCAGGGCTATTTCAGATTCTACTATGAGATTCGTATTTCGTTTTTGTTGTTAATGTGTGGTCAGTAACTAGGGTTTAAGGAAAGTAGAACCTTTTCATGATCTTCGAAAGATACTTTGGATAGGTTAATGAAGTTAGAACTTAGATTTGTATTAAGAGTGGGCTGAGTATTTTGAGGTGTTGAAACATAAAAAATCGTGTTTATTTCATCCTACATTTAAAAATGAAACCATCATCCTGTTACACATTGTATTCCATTAAAATACAAGGAGACGTCTACTTTTTCTAATTGGTTTGATGGTGAACTTATTCAAGTGTTTAGGCATAAAAAGCCACACGTTAGATATAAAAGGAAAACTACTGTATATATTTATAATGTATTTAGGACTCTCAGAGCTCAGTAAGTTTATATTATCATACATAACCAAACAGTTTTGGATTTTTTTAGTGATCACAAAAACGTTCATGAAATTCCAAGAAATATGTTCTATGAACAAAAAAGTAATAACAATGGCATCGATTGTGTAAACTATAATTCTTTCGTATCTAGGGAAAGTAATTCTTAAAATGCAGTTACTTTAAATTCGTTATCTGTTAAAAAATTTTGATTGTTTAGTTAGTCTACCTGGTTCTCTTACGGCTGGAGCCGATGGACGCCCAATTTTTTTTACTAAAAAGATGTGTATACACCCTATCCCGCCCCCTTTACTTTCTATTTTTTTATTGAGTTGTGGTATTTTCCCTGATTTATGGAAATAATCATTCTTTAATACCTTACATACAGATGGCATAAGAGAGAACGTTGCAATTGCAGTGCACTGAGCTAGATCAATAAATTATAAGTCAATGCATAATTTATTAACGTAGGTCAGGAGTACGCTACGATAATATATTATTTATTAGGGAAGGTTAGGAGTTTGCTATATTAATTGATTGTTTATAGACAAATGCTATTGAAATATTGAAACTTTGACAAAGTAAAAGAGTTAATAGTAGGAACGTTTTGATAATTTTTCGCTCAGATTTTAATTTGATTGACGTGGTTAATATAGGCGTCAATATCTATTCTCCTTCAATGTGGGTCTCTGCTTCTATTTTAACATTCAATCAGTAAAACATTCACAGAAGTTGTGCGAATGAATATTTAGTTAGAAAAACCATAACTAAATACAGAATATACGTAAAGCTTCTTTTTGATAAATTGTTTTATTTAGAAATTATGACTTATTTTGTAATAACTGGAGGGTGAAGAAGTGCCCATCTATAAATTGACTAAAGCAGACAAACCTAATTCAACAGCATGAACAGAATATTTAATTTTGATTTTGAGAAATTAAAAATCTGAAAACGAAACTGTGAAAAATCGTCCATCAGAAGCCCTTAGGCTCCTAAGCTCTATAGTCTCATTAAAACCCATAAACCTGAATCTTTTATTGTACCTGTAGTTTAGCAATCAAACTCTGTGAGAAATACAACTTTGCTTCAAAACATTCAGTGAATAATTTATTAGCTTTAACTGAATACCTTAAATTCACAACAATTCCAAAAATTTCAAAACTTGTATCCTTTGTATTTGACAACCTGTGTGAATCAGAATCATTGTCATTGTGATATTAAATTCTATCAGCAAATCAACCAGTCCAATTTTAGCCGATTTGTTCATGACCAATATTGAAGAACAATATTTCTCATTTGAATTTGCTAAAAATCATATTTTTTTTGGAACAGATATACATGTATAAGTCGCACAACACGCCAATTAGATCAATGTTTAAATCAAATTAATAATATTCATCAAAAAATGGAATTCACTCTCAAAGCAGAAGATAACTTATTGAGTTTAACTTTGATTCACTAAAATATGGGTCTATTATTTTAAGTCCATCATATGTTATACGGTCCAATAAAATTGATACAAAGTAAATTTTACGAATACTAATTTTCAGACTCTCGCTATGATTTCAGTAAATCTAATGTGTTTATTTTTATGAACTCAAAATCTTTAAAAGAGAAAAATTCTGTTATATTTCAATTTCAGATTAAAGTCTTTATAACACACTGAGTCCTAAAAGTAACTTTAATATTTTTGATATTTCAAGATATAAACCTGTGGAATTTGATTTCAATATATTAATTTAATTTTACATTTTCAAATTTTAACAATCAACTCAATTTGTTTCAACTACAGTTTATATTTCAGATTTAATTATTCTATTAGCATTTAGAATAAAACTGTAGTATTATTTTATAATAACAATTACTTTCAGTTTGATTTACGTCATAAAGATCGTTTCATTTGACCAGTTTAGTTTTAACATCACCGTAGATAATTAAAGTATATTTATTCATTTAACATATCAATTGAGTGGTTCGTATTCACTTGTCAACATGTAACAGCATCATCAGTTAACAATTTAGTGGTATTAAGATGCTGACTATATTTGTGTCTGTTTCTACTCAATAACTTAATAGTTAATATTAAAATTACTAAGATACTTGTTTTAGATATTAGGAATATTCATTGGCCACAATTCCTTATAATATTACTACGAATATTATGACAAAATTTAAATATTTTAAATAATTATATAGGTCCTCTAGCAGTATGTATGTACCCACTAAATTCTGAATTTAGTCTGTGCACCCAAACGTGAATAAAACAAGCGTTTAACAGAAATAATGCATACATAACCCAAGAAATCCTTTTCCAGGTGCAAATTGTGACAATATACAGTTTGTTTTCTCGTTTATGATCTTTTAGTTATGATAAGTCAATTGTCATAGTAAATTAATTGGATGAGTTACGTGAAGATAAACTTGATTATAAAATAAAGCACTAAAAACCTTTCTTCACACAGTTTATTTGAAATACCAAATATATATATAACCATTGATAATGGTCACTTTGTGTCCGAAATATATATATTTGGTATTTCAAATAAACTGTGTGAAGAAAGGTTTTTAGTGCTTTATTTTATAATCAAGTCAATTGTCAATTACCATACTCGTTCTGTATGTATGCATTTAAATTAAAATGCATGAAAACTAAAATTATCTACTATAACCCCTTAATATTAACTCAAATACTGCCAGGGATAAAAAATGAGGGACCATTTTCTTCTTCGTCCAAATATAAAATACTTAAACCTAAACAAATTTGATCGATTTTTGACGAACTTATGTTATATAATTTTGACAATTAAATTAATATTAGATTTACCAAACCTAATATAAAAAATATAGTAACAGATCTTTACGATTAGAGATATTAAAG
This sequence comes from Ontholestes murinus, assembly GCA_963969525.1. Lineage (NCBI taxonomy): Eukaryota > Metazoa > Arthropoda > Insecta > Coleoptera > Staphylinidae > Ontholestes > Ontholestes murinus. The sequence continues at coordinate 18,080,380 of OZ018395.1, forward strand.
AATTTACTATTGTCTGTACTAAAAAAGCATTTACTAACCATTAATCATCATTTATCATCAGTCACATTCAACTATGATCATGTCTTCAATCAGCAAATTTTATATTCTTACAAATTCGATTCTTTAACTAATGATTCTTAATAATAATAAAATAATAATAATAATAATAATAATAAAGATAGTGGAAGGTATTAAATGACACAGATCTATAGGATTTTTTTTTAAATTTTTTAAAACACGACTGAACGATTGCAAATACTCAATCAACTGGTTTATATGACAAGAACATAAACCAAAAGTAATTCTGAGTGAAAATAGAATATTTTAGACTTAAGACAATTGTAAAAAACGGACAAATTTTTAGAATGTGAAGATTATAAATTGTCAATCTACATACTTTTTTGATATTTTTTTATTGTTAAAGAAAGTTGTAGGCATAAACAAAAAAATTAACTTCTAGCAATTATTTTTACATTTCTTTTAATGAAACTTGATAAGATAATTATCAATTATCTGAATTATTAGGTTAAGCTTAATGTTTAAGGTTGTAGATTTTGTGATCATTACTGGAATAAAATAATTGTCAGAAAATTATTTTTTTAAACATTTCTAAAAATGTACATACTAAAAATTGTGAAGATTATTTGCAAATTCTCAATAGACTGGTTTACATGAGTAAACTCAACATTTTAGGGCACAGATATTATAATTATTACAGGAATATAGAGAATGAAAACGGTAATGATGAAAACTGAAAAATTGTATACTTGCGGCAATTGTTTTTATTTTAAATCTTTGGAAACGCACCTGTATAGATTGCAAATTCTCAACCGCTTTATGTACTTAAAATAAACTTAATACATATATAAAGATGCAGAGTTAAAACATAGTAAGAACATAAAGCAAAACTAGTTGTAAGTGAAGTTAAAATATTTTAAACATAAGCGACTTATTATTTATATTTTTTAAATGTTTCTGAAAATGTGAACTTTCTGATTCTTAAGCGGCTAGTTTACTTGAGATAAAATGGAAACTTTTTGTTTTACCACAATAGATATTTATTGAATGCGTCTATAGTTTCAATCATTCACTGACCATTTACAAACATAAAGTAAAAGTGTATTTATTTTTAATCAAAATGCACCACCAAGTAAACGCCAGTATCATTTAAGAAGCTACTTTCTTAAACATAACAAGAACATAAGGTAGAAATATTTGTGAGCTAAAATAGAATCTTTAAACTTGTGGCAATTGTTTTTACTCTTCTGAAACGTCCCTAAAATTGATTATAAATAATAAATGATTATAAATTGCCGATTAGGGCGATTATTTGAGATAGTTTTGACATTAAAAATTGCAGATTTCTCTAAAATGTGACAAAAAAAAAAAGTTGTTTATTGTAATTCTCGACATTAAATGTTTGAATATCAAAAAAATACATTGAACTAGCTGTTTATAGTATACATATTACCCATATGTAGAAAAGAGATTCCAAAATAAATCTTTTTCCAGGGACACAGAAAAACAGTAGCCTAAAATATTGAATCAAATTTGAACGCTTGTTTCCAACCTGTTATGTCATTTTGAAAGTTTAAATGAAAAAAAGCTTTTACTAACCCTTAATAGTAGTATTAAATTATAAATCACATTCAACTAAACCCAGATTTAAAATTGGACCAAATTTTCTATTCCAAAGATTATGCTTGTCAATAAATTTCCAAAAAATTTCTTAGATAACACAGCTCTATTAGATATTTAAAATTGTTTTTACATTTTTGAAACCCGTCTGAAGATATGAGATAAACTCGAAATTTAAAGATGCAAATATTTTTGAACATTACAACATAAATCAGAAATAGTTGTGAGTGATAGTTGAATATTTTGAACTTGAGGTTTATTTCAGATTTTATATATGATAAGAACATAATGCAGAAACATTTTTAAGCATAACTAAAAATATTAAACTTTACATTTTTTTAAACGCAGCTAAATTGCCAAAAAATAGCAAGTTATTGTCAATTTGCTCAATTATTAGAGGTAATCTCAATAATATTTATATGTACAGATTTTATAACATTACTGGAACCTGAAGCAGAACTAGTTGTAAGTAAAATACGAATATTTTAAACTTAAAGCAATTATTTTTTTATATTTTAAAAAGCTTCTAAAAAGTGAAGTTTACAAATGTGTAGATTGAGAATTTGTTTATTTGTGATATACTCGATAATTAAGGGTGCAGTTTAATTATTCATAATACGAATTCAAAACAGAAACTGTTGTAAGTAAAATTAAAAATGATTAAACATGTGGCAATTGTTTTTCGCATTTTTTATAAGCTCTTGAAAATATGAAGATTGCAAATTCTCAATTGACTACTTTACTTGAGATAAACTTAATATTTAAGGGTGAATATTATATGGTCATTGTAGAAACATGTGAAAACAGTTGTGATTAAAACTAAATGTGATAATTATTGGGCAAATTGTTTTACACTTTTGAAAATGTGCTCTTAGTCGATTCGTTTACTTGAGATAAACTTAATACTTAAGTATGCTGATTTTATGATCATAACAATTGTATTTATAAAATATGGAGATTGTAATTCTCAATGGAGATAAACTTAATATTTAAGGTGTAGATTTTGGAAGAAGAGCATAAAGCAAAACTAGTGAAGTTAAAATATTTGAAACATATGTAACATAATTTTTTTTTTTTATTTTCAAACGTTTTTTAACGCTTTTAAAACTGAGGACTTTTATGTTACTTATGATAAAGTTGAAATTTAAGGGTCTAACTTTTTTTAAATGGCTAGAATATAAAACTAGTTGTGAGTGAAAGAATATATAATTTTTAAAATTGTAACAATTGTTTCTTCTTTAGGGGTGCCTAAAGATTAAAAATTGTCGGTAAAATCGATTGTTTTAGATAGTTTAGACATTTAGCCGTTTATTTGTAATATGCCAAGATAAAAAGCCATAAAATTCTTAGATTTGCACAATGTATCTATTTTTTTTTTCCTAAAACTGACTTACTAAATATAAAATAAAAAGAAATTTCTTCTTTATACAAATAGATACTGAAACCTTAAGGATTTTAGACAAGACATTAATACTTGGAAAGTCAATTTTATATTCTGATTAATTATTTCTAATGCCTCTAAGTATGATTTGGACAAATAAAATCAATTGTATATTATCTGTAGAAATCTGTAAATGCGTAATAATTTATGATGTATATGTAGCAACATAGATCCCTTGCGATCATCGATAATTCTGAACCAAGATTAATTGCTTTTTACCAACCTGTTGGATAATTTTTGAGGACATTAATACACATCTTTATGATCTAAAGCATCGCTATAGTATTTAAATAACAAAAGCTACTAATCCCCCTTATTAATTGAAATATTGGCTTGAGTCTAAAGTCATTTCGATTTCGACTAATAAATGTTTACACTTGTATTTGTAACCAACTCTCTTCAGTCTAATCATCTAAACCAAATACCATTTGACAGGAGACACTTCAATTAAGATTTAAAAAAGTAAGTGAATCGATTTAGTAGTCTTTGTAAGAAAGATAAAAAATCAAATGGCTATGTTTTACTTCAGAAAAGGGAAAAACGCAACGCAAACACATTAAAAGTTATGTGCAAAGATTACTTAACGGAACGCCGGTACAAGAATTAGTTTGCCAAATTCCGTTCCGCCAATTTCAAAGATGCGCCAGGTTCAGGAAGGCCAGTTGAAGTCAAAAGGTCGCAAAAATATTAAGCTTTTCAAAAGTAATGAAAACAATCCATTTCTCAAACGCAAATGCTCTCAATTTGGTGGGATTACAAAGGCTGCTAACACAGAACCAAACTATGAATATATTATCGCCAATTGGACAAATTGAAGAAGCCATCAACGAAAAGCAGCCTGAATTGGCAAATCGTAAGGGTGTTCTACCATGATAATGCGAGACCACACCCAAGTTTAGTGACCCGCCAGAAGTTGCTAGAGCTTGGATGGGATTTTATGGACCATCCACCATACTCACCAGATATTGCGCCGTCAGACTACTATTTGTTTCGATCGTTGAAAAAACTCTTCGAATGGTAAACAATTTAATTCAGACAATGGTGTCAAACAGCACTTGCTCCATTTTTTTGAGCGTGGCATCATAATGTTACCACCTATGATTATTATAATAAAAAACCGAAATGACTTAAGACAACCCAATATATCACCATTGACATGATATTCTCTAAACTTATATAAAAAAAAATTCTATTCTAAAAATGTGATGATTTAACTGATTATTCGTAATACTAAATACACTATTAGGTCCTAGATGACACAGCTCTATTGAAAATATTTTTTATATTTTTTAAACGCGCCTGAAAACGAAGAGATTCTCCATCCTCTAATCCTATAAACATTTCTTAACTTGAGAAGACAGAAATGCGTCAATTGGTTCGATTATTAAGAATAATCTGATTATAAAGGATGTAGATTTTATGATATTTACTGAAAGTATAAATAGTTGTGAGCAAAATTAGGATATTTTAAACTAGTTGCAATCAATTTTTACATCGCCTTTTTAAATACTTTTGAAAATGTACAGATTGAAAATTATCAATCTACACTTTTATTAAAATTAAACTCGATATTTAAAGATACAGATTTTTTAAATATGATATGAGAAAACTAAAAAGTTTAATGGACAAAACATCCATAATGATATGTTGTTTTTTTTTAATTTTCAAGTTTAGAAGGATAAACATATTACCGCGGCTGTTTTATCCACACGATGTGTTAAAATATACATAAGAAGTTATTTTGAATTCTTTCAATGTCATTATTAACATTGTTATAATATGGAAACCAAATATTAGAAGCGAACCTCACTAATGAGAAACATAAAGTCTGTAAAATGTCCACAGAGAAATCTTTTCCAAAACTATTAATAAATCGTAATACTTCAAGTCATTTACGACATACATTTTCTCGATGCCTAAATGTAAGTTTGGCATTCAAAAATTACTCCAAGGTCACGTGCACCACATGATACTTGAGATAATTTACGGCCGTTCATAAGATAATGATAAAGTAAAGCCTTACTTATCATTAATTGTACGTAACAGAAATTATTTATTATTTACTGCGGGCTAAAATTATTAAAACATTAAATATTATCACGTTTAAATACGATCTACTCTAAATCAGAATTAAATTTTGGGCGAAATTTTAAAAAAATAATTAATTAATTATTTCCTAACTGATTATTAATTATGATAAAGACATTGATGGGTCTTATTTTTATTCTTAGACAATGAAGCTTTTTTATTGCTATGTTATATCAAATCTTATTAATTATAAATTTTATACATAAGTTGAATTGATATTTTATTTTTTATAGTATTATCCCCTAAAATATTCAATAATATATAAACATATATCAAAGTAGAAGCCTTAGATTCAACAATATTGTCATCTTTTGCAATAATTATTATTTATTTAATTGATAAAAATAGCAAAAAATAATAATAATTAGTATTATATCAACATGACAATCCAAAATATCCATCTAAACAATTTAAAATCTTACAATTCTGAAATATGTAAATTCCAGTCAAATACTGCGAAATTTAAAAAAAAATATATGTAATCTAAAAGTTGAATAAAAATATAAGTAATACACTATTATATTGTCTTCAATTTTTATCAGATTATTTTCAGATGATCAAGGTTTTTTTCCAAATCTTTCACCATATTATATTATTTATATTTATTATAATAATTACGAAAGATGGTTCCAACGATTTACGCTCTAAATTCAAGGAAAATTCTAATAATAACATAACACACGGAAATTATAAAGTTTATACGTAATTAAAGAAAACGGTGAATCATTGTCGAGGATCGTTACCTCTCCTTGCCTAGTGCATACATTAAAATGGATCGATCAAAATCAAAGGTAATTACACCGAACACTCGTTATAGTTATTGCGCCAGCAATAATAATTTAAGGTGTACGCTTATCGAAGGTAAAAGATAAATAAGCGGGCATCGGGAACGAAAACTGGTTTCATTTAAATAGATTTGTAACGCGAAGATTACATAAATATGAATAACTTTGACGTGTAATCTTGAAAATGACATGAATTAAACATTGAAACTTTTGTGCATATTCACACAATTGTTGACGTTCATTATATGGTGTTTTACTTTTTTTTTAGTTATGGATTAACGCGTAGTAACGGTTGCATTTTTAATTACTATTTATGGTGTAAGTAGAATGGTTATTTTACATAATCAATTTAAAATGGTTTGTTAATAGTTGTATAAGTAAGCTTAAATGTGGAATAAAAATTATAATGAGTACATTTCACGGCATTTATTAATTAAAGAATTTTTTTATTACATTTGGATAAATTTATTTGCAGACAGTGGCCTAACATACAAAAATATTTAAGGCAATTTTTGAAATTATTTTATAGATTTAATTATTCATTATTATATTGATTTAATTGTTCATTATTCAGAACAATTTTCAATTTAGTATATAATAAGGTGTAATTTTTGCTTCTTGTTTCTGCTTAATTTGCATATTACTGTACTCATGAACTACTGTATGAAATTGTTAATAACTATATTTTTATATATTATCAAATGATTATATTTTTAAGTAATTAGATTATTTATTCAAAACACTTTTTTATGTAGTAAAATAGAACGTGTAGTTTAGAATGTTAGATTAAATATTAAATTATTAAGTTACGTACAGCATAACTGAAGTCAGATCAGGTAATGTGATGGTTTCATACTTTTATTTTTTTTATAAACGCGTAATAGATTATAAAATTAATTAACATAAATCAACGGCAAAAGTACATTAATTGATAGTGAAATGTGAAAAAAATGTGTATATTATGTTAAATAATTTTCACCTTCAAATCAACATACATAAAATAGTTTTAAATAGATAGTTCCCACATTTTTATGTTCGATGAGAATTCGTAGTAGTTGTGTAAATATTTCTAGTTTATTTTGGATTACAACGGAAAAAATATTATATTCAGTAGCGATATACGTCTATATTTGTTTTCCTTTTGGGTTTCGTGAAGAGTATATCGAAATAAAAGTGTTATACTGTTGTATCCTTCTTTCACACTTTATTTCTATGCTTAGATATATATTTCGAGAGAAATAAATTGTATGCAACAGTATTATTTATAGAGATATACGTAACAATTCGTATGGTTAATAAATGTTTTAATAACTGAATAGTTAGATTACTATTTGTTGTTGAACGACCGTGTTCACTTTGTTAATTCGCATTTAATACAGGCTGAAGCCACAATGTGGCTAAACAATTATCGTGAGCAACATAATACAATTTTAAGGGGGATGTAGTGTATTTTTTTAATAAATTGATGAGAATTATGATTAATATTAAGCATCACTCAAAGTGTTAAAGACTTTTTCGATCTTATACATTTTAATTAATATATAAAAAACATTAAAACTGTAAATGTACAATAGCATTTTTAATTCATATAATTACAACATATAGCAGATTATTTTTAGTTTTTAAAATAACTTTTTAAGTTTTTTTTTAAATTATAAATCTATTTTTAAAATAGTAAATTAAATGACTATACCATTTTATTATTATACTCGCATACGCATAATTCTTATAAACCTAAAATGTATTAGTTCTAAGAAAATATAAAGGATTTCTGAAAATATCAAATATACAGGGTGACTGACGAAAAACCTTTGGTGCTGTATCTCGCTTATTTTTAATACGATTTTAATAAATAAAACATCAAATTAAACCATTTTTAAAAGACTTTAATAGGATCTGAACTGTTATTTTTTCTCGCACCCAGTTTTTGACAAAATACGATCAACATTTTTTTTAAATTGCACTGTATATATATTTTTATTTATTCGCAAGAAGATTTTTTTTCTGAATATAAAATTGTAGACAAATTTATCCATACATCAAACTTAAGTCGAGAAATTGAGGATTAAAAAAATAAATAAAAAGTCAAGTATCCATTGTAAACAATATACAGACCCTATTTTAAATGTCAAAAGTGACAGTGACAGCCATTGATACAATACTGTAACGATTTTTAATTATTTCATAATTAAAATGTTGCAATATTTCAAACACTGTACTAGATTTTTGCGTTTCTACAGAAATCGTTTTTCAGTTTTTGAAATCTTGGAACATTTTTATTATGAAATTATTAAAAATCATTGCAGTATTGTACCAATGACTGGCACTGTCACTTTTGACATTTGGAATAGGCTCTGTATATTGTTTACTATGGGTATTTGATTTTTAATTTTTTTTTTAATCCTCAATTTTTCGACTTTGGTTTGATGAATGGATAAAATCGTTTACAAATTTAGATTCAGAAAAAAATCTCCTTGCGGATCAGTACAAAATATATATACAGTGCAATTTGAAAAAAAAAAGTTGATCGTATTTTGTCAAAAACTGGATGCAAGAAAAAATATCAGTACAGTTCATATTAAAGTCTTTTAAAAATCATTTAATTTGATGTTTTATTTATTCAAATCGGATCAAAAATAAGCGAGATACAGCACCAAAGGTTTTTCGTCAGTCACCCTGTATATATAAAATAAAGGTCGGTAACAAAGTCAATCAAATAAAATAATCTTAAAAATCATATTTATTATGAAAATTCAATTTCTACTGTTTGTTTAGTGAAATAGTTTGATAAAGTCTATTGATACCTTTTCTTATCTCAATGCTGTTTACATTAATAGATAAACAGATCGATAATTTTATTGGTGCATCACATTATGTTTGCTCAGGTCATGAATTCAAATTAAAAATATACATTTTGATGAATTTCTTTTTTAATCTTAATAGTATTTCAACCTCTTGAATAAATATTGTATTCCTCGTAATCCCGACATCCTTTCCAAATATCATCATCCAACAATCACCTTACATCAATTCATTAGTTCGCATCATTAGTCAACTATAGTTCAATTTTTATTTATAACGACAAGGCAGAAAGACCTGATTTCGATAGCCCAGATAGGTTCGTACTTACCCCATCTGTTAACATGTATATTTACTGGGTCTGCAATAAAGATGTTTTATATATATCGTAATAATATTAGGAACTTTATCAAATGATAAATAAACTTGCTTTGTTAATATCACACACGTAATTTATTTCGTAACTGTAGTTTCAACCTTACAAGGCCATTATCAAACGTACAGTAAATAATATTAATTATAAAATCTATAAAGTATTTTAGAAAACACAAAAGGGTTCAAGAAATTTAAAAAAATATAACTAGATTTTTAAATAACGTAAAATGAGAATTGAATACAAAAATGCATACAAATCTGGTTGTATTAACCTTATAAAGGATTGGCTTTTATGTTTTACCACAATTAGATCTCTTTTCAATAATTTGTAAGTACATCATTTTAAAAATTAAATATTTAATGGCGGGAAGTAAAAAAATCATTTTACACCTAAATTTTTAGAAATTAAAAAGAATAATGACATTGTGGTATAGTATACAATATACAAGTCAATCCTTCAAAAGATTAATAGAAACAGGGTTTTATCTATTGTTGTATTAACCTTATGATGGACTGACTTGAATACAAATTTAGCAGTATATGAAATACAATAATAATTTATCGACGGCAGAACTTATGGAGTATCAAAAAAAGTCAGGTTTATGTTAAATTAAATACTTCCTATATATTGTATCTATATTTTTTTTTCATATTATTATACAGGGAAAATGTTTATATTATTACACATACAAAAACAATATGCTTGTACAAAACTGAAATGCTTAAACATTAATATTATAAAACTAAAGGATTTTAATACATTTTATTATAAAAATTGCTGAACCTACTATTTTAGATGACTTGTATAAAATTTCCTGTAAAAGTAGATGTAGTTTACTACCAAGTGCACTTGGTAAAATCTCTGCCATGATAACATTATATATTTCCGCGTTCGCTTAAAGTAAATAGGAATAATAATGCCAAGGGTAATTAAATATTTATTTAAATATTTACATAGTGATATCACAAATAGTCATTATGCTTAAATAATAATGTTTAAAAGCCTCCTTAGTGAAATCGGTTTGATATACAATTTTTAAATGCTAAGTAATTTATTTCTTATTGTTTCCTTAAAATTTAAAACTGTTACATTTCTCAAAATTTTTTCATAAATATTAATTACTTATATCGTTTTTACAGTGACCAAGATGAGGAATCAATCATTAATTGGTAAAATACTTAATCTGAATTTTGCGGTTCTATTGTTTTATATTCTATATTTACAAACTATGCCAAAATTTAAACAAGTTAGGTTTGTCAAATAAAAACACTTGTATGTTTTTGCTGTATAAAGTAAACTACATTTTCATTAAATTCATGTTATTATTATAAAGAAAACATTAACAATTTATCGTCTGATTAAGAAAAAGATCACATTTATTTAAAATTAAAAACATATTCCATATTGTATATATAAAAAGCATTGTTATTTAGAAACATAATGTTTCTATACATGTGCATAAATACATTTTATAAACATTTCTGGTCATAAAAATTAAATGAAATAAATGTGCACTTAATAAAATTGATGGCATGATAATAAGATTATGCGTTTCAGATTTCGCTTAGCGTAAATACGAATATTAATGCCAAGGGTAATTAATCACAAATAGCGATTGTGCTAAAAGGCCAAAAATAAATGTACTTATAACTTTGAGAGTGAATTAAGGAACAATGTATCTATCATCTTATAAAAAAAATGAAAAATTTCCACATCTTATGCCCAAAAATTAAATAACTGTTTACTCATAATTTTGAGAGTAAATTGAAGATGTTTAAAAGGAGTTATGAAAAATATTATGAACTGTATTTATAAGCAATGTCTTTCTGAATGTAACTTAAAAATTGAGAAATTTACATCTCATCTCATGTCCAAAAATAAAATAATTCTTTACATCATATACACTAATAATAATTGATAATAATGTTTTGAAAGTGCCATCAAAAATGTTAGGTAAGTTGTTTATGAATGTAATTATAATGAATTATTCGATACCTTTTTACACCTTAGTCTAAATATAAATTAAGTCGCCACATTTAATGGTGAATTATGGGTGTTTAAATGGTATAAAAAATGAGTTTGTCCAGTAGAGAAAGCCTCCCAGAACGTGATTATGATGAGGAATTTAGAAATATTTTCACCTTACATTCGAAGAAAATTAAATTACCTATAACAAATTGAAATTCGTTCTTTAGTTACGTGAAGATTCAATTAATAAACGAATAAGAATAAGCGTTAAGAAAATACAATAGAATGTAGAAAATATTTAAAAAAACATATATTATTGGAAAACTCTTCAACCTTTGCAAAAAATCTGACAATTAATAAAAGGAATGCTGTAAAATCCAAAAATTCTGTGACTACAATTAATCAAAGCTTCGATAAGTAAATACAATAAATTTTAGAAAATTCATTCATAAAAAGGCTCAAGAAAATTATTATCCTTTTAATTCCTAAAATGTTTACTGCAATTTCTATAATTATCTGGAATAAAATTTGCTGTAGTAGTATAAAGTAGACGTAAAAATAAATTATTTAACCATATTGGATGATACTGGCTGTTACTTGTCGAAACTCCATAGTAACACTTAAAGAAATACTGACAAAGTATATGGTTTTTGAATGTTTTTAATATTGTACTAGACCAATATTTCACCATACAGTGGCTTCATCAAGTAGATGAAAATTTGCATATTTTCCTGATGAAGCCACTGGGCGGCGAAACATTGTTCTAGAACAATATTAAATATATCTTTAATAATTTTGGAAATCATATAAAATCGATACGATATTTAAATTATCATTAAAAATTGTTCGGTTACTATCTACTGTTTGAATGATAACTTGACATCATGCTTATAAAACCATAATAGTGATAATTGTACCAATAAAATTTCATATTCTAAAATTCTGTGAATATAAAAAACCAAATTTAAACGTTGACATAAAATTACTGAAAATATAAAGGGGGAAACTATTGAAAAATTCTAGAACATCAATAATATCTGCTGGAACATTTAAGAAGCCTTAAATTAAATCTTCGCAAGTTATAATTAATTTCTGGACTATAGTAGAAACATGTAGAAAAATATTACTACAAAATAAAAATAGAAATTTATGGAAATTGGAAATGAAACAAAATTTGAAATTAAATAACACAGTTGAGAGAGTTTTACATTTATTGTTGAACACTGCAACATGTTTAACTACAAAGTGTCTTCATTAAGCAGATGAATTATTTCAATATGTTATGGAATTTTATCATGTATCCGCCTTGTCAATTCAATATGAAACAAAAATGTAATAACTAGAAAATTGTTGTAAGAAATTACAATAAAAATTGTAGAAAATAAATTCTTAAAAAATATATAATAAATGCAAGAAATGTCTTTTGATTTGTAGATTTTTTTAATTATAGAAACCTGGAATAGAATTTCCTGAAAGAATTTCAAAATAGAAGTAAAAATAAATTACTTAATATTTACGAATTTTTAAAATCAACATAGTTTATAAAAATACAACAGTGACAATTTATTTGTTATCTATATATCTTTGGACTCTTTTCTTAAAAACTACATTTACAACAAATCAATTTGAAAAAACATACGTCAAATTGTAGTAATAATATTTTAATAGATCAAATTTATTTAAAGTACCCTTTTTTCGCCAAAAAAAATTCATATCCCAACATTTTATAAATCTGAAAAACAAAGCATAAAAAACTTTAAAAATTTAATTTAAAAATTAAGACTTTGTGTCCGAAATGTACATTTGGTAAATCAAATAAAATTGTGAAATAAGGCTTTATTCGTCAAATTAATTTGATCTTCTCGTAACTCAAGAAACCAATTTTTTAAACTTTCTGAAAATATAGAGAAAGCAATTATTGGAAAATTCTAGAACATTAATAGTAGCTACTGTGAAATTTTAGAAGCAAAAACAAAAATGAAAAATCATCTTTCGCTAACCATCTGTTTAATAATAATCACAATTTTGACATAGGATTAAAAATGGGTTTACTTAAGTCCCTTGAAATTTCAAAGTTAAACGTAATCCAGAAGTTCTGCTCATTAACTACCAAACTGACCTGATATATACCCCTTTGTTCAACGCCATCTAATATTGTAAAAATTGTATGTAAATTTGATGTATAATTTGAAAATGACAGGTTCAATCTGTCGAAACTATCACTATTAAAGTAAACTGTGTGATATTAAAAATGTACTCATAGTTTTAATCATAGAAATTTATGAATTGATTTTCTTTTACTGATAAATATAGAGGAATAAATAAGAAATTCAGAAATTATTAAAAATAAATTCTGGGAAATTTAAATAACCTGTGAGTAAAATAACTAGAAAATGCAATATATTGCAGAAAATTTTAGCAAAATATTTAATAAAGGCGAAAAAATTCTAGAAGCCTTTTCTTGTTCATTTTGATTCGTAGAATATTTTGCTGCAAAATTATAGAAATTTAAAATACAATTTGCTAAAAAAAATATTAAAAGTAGAGAAAAATAAAAATAAATTACTTAACATTTAATATTTTTTAAATCAAATCAGATCCAATTGATTCAATAAGGCTGAAAGAAGAAGAAAAGGCAAAGGAAGAAGACGAAGAATCACAAAAATTGTTATAATTATATGCAACTTTTATCTTCAATAAAGATGTTTTTCTCTTGATACGTTATTTATACTTTTCGGTTATTGTCTAACGTTTTAACCAAAACTGGACGTCACAGAATTATATTTTTATTATGGATATTATTTATTTTTTCCCCAATAAAATTTCATATACTAAAATTAAATAAATCTGAATAACGCAATTTAAAAAAATTAAACAAAATTATGGAAACTGTATAGAAAGAAATAATTAGAACATTTAAGAACATCAATAGTATCTGCTGGAAAATTTTAAAAGCGTTAAATTAAATCTTTGCAATTTATAATTAAATTCTGGATAATTGTATGTACCTATAGAGTAGTTTGCTATACACTAAGGAAGCGTGTCTAAAAATGAAATAAAAATCTTTCATTTAATTAATAGTATTTAATTAGTAATAATTTTTATTTAACTAATATTTTTTTTAACGTTGTATAACACTGACTTTATTATTATTAAGTGACTATAGTTTCGACAATTTTAACCTGTCATTATCAAACTAGAAATAAAAAATATTAAATATTAAGTAACTTCTAGTTTAATAATGACAAGTTAAAATTGTCGAAACTATAGTCACTTAATAAAGTCAGTGTTATACAAACAAAGTTAAAAAGTTTTTTATCTGTGAAGAATAATGTATAACGAAGTAGAAGCCTCCACCATGAACAGTTTTTATTTAACTCACTACAATTGTTTCGTCACACTGTGGCTTCTTCAGGTGAAACAATAGTAATGAGTTAAATAAAAATTTAAAAATCAAACAATCATTATTAATTAAATATAATATGGATTTTTAACTAAGTGCCTCGTCAACCAGTCTAATACTATTTCTACTTTTTAATTAAGCAAAATTATAAATAAAAAATACAGAAATTATTGAAATTCTAGCAGAAAAATATTACAATTAATAAGAGAAATTCTGGAAAATTTTAGTAATCTGTAAGTAATTAGAAGGCTGATTAAACACTTGGTTTTGGTTCACTATGTTTATATTTTTTCGACTACTTTCGAAATATAAAAATAGTGAAACAAAACCAAGTGTTTAATTAACCTTCTAATTAACATAAAAATGTTTCTCCACGGGTTTAGTGAGAATTTAATTAATCGTAATACGTGAGTAAATACAATAAATTCAAACATATCCCTCAAAGTCAAAATCAATAACTTTTACTCCCCTCCTTTTTGAAATTTACAATCTTGATCCTCATTTTAATCCCTCTAAATATCTCCTTCAATTTACAGATGACACAGCCTTAATTTCCCATGCACCCACCGTACCTAAGGCTCTTCAATCCCTTCAGCAACTTATTGACTCCCTACAATACTGGTTTGCAAAATGACGAACTAAAATCAATCCCCACAAATCACAGCTTCTAATTCCTTATCACAGTAACAATAATTCTGCACCCAAAATTCATATCTCCCACGCAACTTTAACAGAAAAAGGACTGAATATCCATCAAAACAGCCGTTAAATCCTACAAAATGATTTTCCGCCCTCTGCTTGACTATGGTAATGTTCTTTTCTCCAACTCCTGCAATTCTACTATCCACAATATCCAAGTTAACGAGCGATCTTCCCTAAGAACTTAATCCTCTACATAATCCTTCTAAACAACTACTATATGACTCTACCTCTGTTATTCCTATCAATGAAAGCCTTCTATACCTAAATTAAAAATTTTCCAAAAAATATCTTACGCAGAAATTCAAACCTGATCCCAAAATACAAAACTTCTTCATTCACAACAATTAAATTAATCGCATCACAACATACAGACTGACGTGATACATCGATACTGACATATCCATGCTGAAATGATGCTGGTCGATAGCTATTTAACAGACTAACTCACTCATATTATATACCTATGTATATTTTGTATTATTTGTTTGTTAATTAAGATGTTGTATATAGACAATAAATTATAGAAAATCCATTTGCATAATATATAGTAAAGGCGATAGAAATTATAGAAATCATTTTCCTTTTAACTTCTAGTATTTTTTTAATAATTAGAAAAAAACACGAAAATATTTCGTAAATCTACAAAAAAATTGTTGTTCTACGAAAAGAAGTTTATTACATCTTTATTATAGAATTTTTTTTATTAAAAAATATAGAAATCTGGAATAGATATTGCTGGAAAAATTAGTACAAAATGTGCATTTAAATAAGTTTATTTTAAAACATCAATGTTTGTAGGCTTGATATCAGTTTTATGAAAAAATAAATATTTTAAAAATTACAACAATGCAAAACTTTCATATATTTCCAGCCGTAAAAAGTTAAAATGTAATAATTACGTATATGATAAAATCGGTAAAAGTAAATAGGAATGATAATGCTAAGGGTAATTAAATTTATTTAAATATTTACATAGTGACCATCACAAAGAGCCAATATGATTGAATTATGTTTAAAAGACATAATTTCAAGTTATACAAACAAAGTTATCGTGTTGTATTCAATTTACAAAAATGTATAACGAAGTAGAAGCCTCCAACATATATAACATTTAAAAGACAACCAAGCTTTAGAAGCCTTTTAATTTATATTGTTAAAACCTGTAGGGAAAATTCTAGAAAAATGAAACAAAAATATTTTAAAATTATTAAACAAAATTACAGAATTAAATAAAGAGAAAAAAATTAATTGCTTCAAATGGGGTTCACCAATCTTACTGTTAATTGGTTCAACTTCAAGTAGTATCGAATGAGAGATTAAAGTTAGTTAGAGTTTAAAGTTCACACTTTTTCTGCTACACACCTGATGGAAAAGAATAATAGAAACATTTGAAAACACTTGTTATTTTCCATATTAATATATATAGTTTATCATCCTTTGATAATAGTTGTAATTCAACGAAACACGGGTCATATTTAATTCAAATGTTTCTATTAGTTAGAGTTGTCTATGCCAATAAATGTTATCTCAAGGGTCCCTCGAGGATCCAATTGGGTTCAAATACTTTTTATTTTATTTGCTAATGATATTTGCAAGATTTTTCTTCAGTACTCAAGTACTGGTATGTGCGGCTGATGGCAACATTTAACAAAATAATTTGATAATTTCAATATTTAAATATAGACTAATTAGGCATAGTTAACGAATTTAGGGGTTATTTTTGATGGAAAGTTTTCATTTGAGTTTCACATCACAACTTATTGTGGTGAAGCTTTAGAAATGGCAGGTTTTGTTTTTGACATACCCAATATAATATAAACTGTATTGAAAGTGTGCAAACAAATTTTTCCTATCATAAATTAATTAATAATATTATTAAGAACATTTGCTTGTTAGAGGAACTAATTTATGGAGCAGTTAGAATGTGTACTGTAGATCGAAGAATATTTTCGATATTTGCTTAGATAGAACAAATGTTACTACAAATAATCAGGTGATTCGTTTTATGTCCGATGTAAAAACCTTAAACAATATGTCATGGTACAATTTATTTCATTCCTTCATGACAAGTTTTAAATTTAATGTAAAACGTAATATTACATTAATAATTAATGTTAATTTGTTGATGTGACGAATGTTATTGGTCAATAAAACTATTATTATTATGGTTGAAAAACAAGCAATCAGCGTATGTTTTGATATGAAAAAAACTTTTCTTATTTGAAAATTTATTACATTTTAAATATAACAACATTTAAAAAATAATTACAATAGTCTGGATCATTAAAAAACGGACAAGATATTATTTTTTATATCACGAATACCGTACTTTATGCGAGAAAAGTAAAAATAAACATGTTTAAATTACAAGTCGAATGTAATTAATATAATGATGCGTGGTTGTGTGGATAAGCATTATATACCACGATGAATCAAAAAGAAATTATCTGAGTGGAACAAACACGAGGGTGAATTAGAATTCAACCTGTTAGTATGATCTTTCTATGGATCCCGGGAAAACACACGATCCCTAATTAACGGCATTTCAAAGCCGATCCTTACAAAATAATATCACTGAAGTGCCTTGTAATCAATGACCACCACTACGTTTTATAACAAGATATTTCAACACGTGTTAGATAAGAACTATAAGGCACATACACCACGAGGATTTTAATTTTTTTATATACAACAAACTCCCTAGAATTTTAATGATTGATTATATTTCCGCAGAATCTCAATGTTTATAATTAATTAAATCAAGTTAAGGGGGGCACAACTTGTTAGAAACATCCTGTAGGGGTATAAACACAATGGGCCTTAGGGAAATTTCCGTTCACGTTCCCAAACGAAAATTAGGGTCCGATTGGTGGAAATTTATTGCGGGTCGCCGAATAAATTTTGCCTTTTAATGATTATCATGAGCACACTCTGTTCCTTCGTCCGGAAAACCAGGCAAATGGATGGATAATGTGTTCCTCGATCTAACGCCGCTTATCTTATCACGAGGGACACACGAAAATAAAATAATAAAAACAATTATTAAAATGATTCGGCTTACCCCAATTTTATATCCAAAATACATGATGGTGTAACACTAGTAATTCAAGTTGGTTCACAAAAAAAAAATATATGTTGATAAAACTATCGCCCGGCACTTTGTTAAGAAAAATAAACGTCTCGTTTTTCACGTGAGTTCGCGACGAAGAGCGACACAATCACACCGAGTCGCGGTGATAACTGAAGTGGACTTTGTTTTGGTATCGGCGGAGCTCCGAAATGAAACGGAGTGAGAGCGCACGCAGCGTTGGAGACGCGCGCGAGTTTACAACTGGCGCTCTTCCCTCACCGGCCAAGTTTTCCCGAAGAAGAAAAAAAAAAAAGAGGAGGAAACGGCGGAGATTTTTCCGGCACCACTATCAACGTCCACCCATTGTAATCCCATTGCTATTAAACGGATTTTCCCTCGGGTTTTTCCACGTGGAAATTGCGTTTTTCTCGAGGGACACGCGTGTGCCCCATTCATTGATTTGATTTAATCGCACAAACTCTCTCCCGCACACACACAACATTATCATTAGAGCGGAAAGATATATAAAAGAAAAACTATCGGACTTTTTTCACGTTGATGCGATAGAAAAAAAATGTAGTAACATAAAAAAAATCCTCACCTAGACGCACTTATTCACGTGAAAATTTTTAAATTGAAAAATACCAGAATATTTTATTTACCCTAATGTGCAACAATATTTTTTTATTATTTATCAAAATCAAAGTACTGCGTGATAAAAATATTGCGGTTTTATGACCTCGAGAGGAAATATCAATTATCTTTAACGTAGTAAGGTAGCGATGGTTTACAATTAAGACTCATTAAAAAACGCGTCGTTAAAATTTACGTACTATTAAAAATTTATACAATTCCTCAAAAATTAAAATGTGCAAGATCGATCAGAAAAGATCGCGTACTCGATCCTACTCGACACTTCTCAAGTGGCTTAAAAAGATTGAAAGATAATAGGTATACAAGGGAATAGCCACCAAATCAATTTTCTTGCACGAAGAGGAACAGATATTCCAGCAACGTTCATATTGGGGATCAAGTAGTTATAAAAATTTGTTAATCGGGCGAATAGTACAGAAACGAAAAGCATTTCCCATGAGGCAACAAACAAAACGGCCGCAAGTCAATTCAATTAAGTCAATACTTGATTACCTAAAGTTTTCTGACCACCGAAGGGTACAAACGTGTTCATTCAAATGATACGGTCGTCCATTCAGGTTAACACCCCAATAAAAAATAATTGTATTGAATTAATGAAGTCATATCAAGTACACAGAAATTAGCGCTTGCTTTTCTTACACGAGAAATCCCACAAGGGTCCGTTTTAGCCCCCCTAATATTCTTAATATTTATTAATGACTTTCCTTTAGTAATAGGCAAGCAAAGAATATTACCACATTTAATCTGGTCGGTAATTGGTGTAAACAAAATGAACTACTTTTAAATGACAAAGACCAAAAAGGTGTGACATAGGTTATTTAGATTGCAAACAAATGCCATTAGAATATTAAATGATGCAAGCTATATATCAAATTAGTGAGTGCACTAGCAAATATAGCAAGTATAAAAATCCAGTTGTGAATGCAGAAGCTTGTAAGCACTGCAAGAAGCCGTTCCACCCATCCTGTTTAGACTGTCATGAGCCGAGATGCCAGAAAACCCGAGTATCAAACACCGCAAGTGCGATGGGATGATTCGGAAACCGTGAGTACCCTTAAGAGGGACAACAGCATACTAAGAAAATTAGTTAGGGAGATGGAAGAAAAGGCCGTCTTACTAAGAGAAAATGCTTAACTAAAACGAAAGATAAACGACATAGAACATAAATTAAATGCCAACATAGAATACTGCGTATTTAAAAAAAATAATAGTGCATATGCTTATATGAATATAAGAAACCTATATCCTCATAGGTCTTTTCTTACCAAATCCACTAAAATCACTTTATGCGAGTCGCTTGTACTCTCTCACTTTAGCTATTGCTCAACCTTATACCATCCAGCTATTGACAAGAATACACATATTCGGATTCAAAGGGTTCAGAATACGTGCCTACGTTTTATATTTGGTATTCGGAAATTTGAAAGGATTAGTCATAAACTTCTTGATGCTGGTTGGTGTAATATGGAAAATAGAAGGATTATTAAAGCGTTGTGTTTTTATCATAAAATTATACACAGTATGAAACCACCTTATCTCTACAATAAAATTACGTTTAGGAATGATGTCCACAATATTAATACGAGATTTAGAGGGCGTATATCACCACCAAAGCACACTACTTCTTTGTATGAACGATCATTTTCTTTTCATATCTATAAATCTTATAACACTTTACCTGATGATTTCACCTGTTTGAATTTGGCCATGTTTAAATTTGCAATTAAGAACAAGTTTACGCACGATAACTTAAGTTAGTTAGTTAGTAAGGAATTAATCATTCAGTTTTTCTGTAAAAATATTTGTTCTTGTATAACTCCATTGTTTTTTTATTTATTTTGTTCATATAATGAAGGTTTGGATGGTAGAACAGCAGGGTTATTACCCAATGATAATGATTCTCTATAATTAATTTTGTATGTCCCATTGTATATACATGAAACTTGAGAGAGAATAAAGTCTATTATTATTATTATTATTATCTATTCGCCAAGAGAAACTACCAAATTTTTCCAATGATAGACAGACTACTTCAGGATCTGAAGAAACCTGCGGAATAATGCCATCAAACAGCAACCCAATGAGCAACCTAATGAACAAAACTCCGAAGAAGAAAATTACCAATATAAGGCAAAAATCAACTTTTGAGTACAAAACAAATCAAGTGAGTTCGGAAGCGAAAAATAAAATTAATGAGGACAAGGTAACTGAAAAAAATATCAACGGCGACGACGAAACGTAGGAAATTTTCACCAAAAAGAAGAAAAAAAGAATATCGCATGGAATAGTACGATTATCTGCCAGCGACAACAATCTTAAATCATTGGATTGATTAGGCTGTTACTTGAACTTATAATGAAAAACACGATCGTTATCATCATTATTCATCTGCCTGAAACTGGAACAATTGTAGCAGTATCTACAAAATAAAGCTAAACTAAAAACGATCGTGTTTTTTCATTATAAAATCTTAAAACAGTGGCGCGAAAGGCTTTCCTACATTTGTCACGCCTCTACCTCTATCCATAAACAAAATTAGATGAAATCAGCAATCATACAAAAAAATATTTTCCGGACGCGGTCTGCGAAATATTAGAGAGTAAATTTCCACAATACTACTCCTCAGACTATGCAGTCAATAAAGAACAAAATCAATAATTTAGATATAGTATTCGCCGAGTAGTAACATATATTTATTGACAAATTTTGTACATATTTACATTGGAATAATGAAGAATGAATGAGGTGTTAATGTATTAATTTGTCAAAAGGCTATCGACCAGAGGTCTTTCTGCCTTGTTTTGTCCAGTCATATGGCGTCAGTCGTTAATGCGTAAAAGGATGAAATGATAAAATGAAATCGAATATGGTTGAATTGGGATTTTTAAATTTAGGGTTAATATTAGGGTTTCTGGGAAGACAATATTGGGATAAGAATTTTTGGAGAATTTTTCTGATAGGAATCGAAGGCGTTCTAGGATAGGGATAACTAGAGTGGTATTATAGAGGAGCTGGTTAGAAGGATTGTATAGAGGATTAAGAGGATTGCGGAGTTTGGTTAGGGTACGGAGGGATGCTCGCTCGCTAACTTCGATATTGCGGGAGGTTGGGTTGGTGGGGTTGAGATAGAGGGCACAACCATAGGCAAGTAGTGGACGGCAGATCATCTTATATATTTTAACAGCTATTCTTGTATTCATTCCTCTGTTTTTATACGTTAAACTTCTAAAGCATTTTGCCCTAGAAATAATTTTGCCTTTTATTATGGCTGTATGTTTTTTAAAATTTATTTTTTGATCTATGATTATGCTCAGGTATTTTACGGAAACTGAGGGAGGGATCATAGTTTGGGAAATATGGACTTTGTAAGGTGAGTTATAGGTGCGATGATAAGGAATTAAGAGTTGTGATTTATGAGGATTTATTTTAATGCGCCATTTTGCAAACCAGCATTGAAGGGAGTCAATTAGCTCTTGAAGAGATTGAAGGGCTTTTGGTAGTGTGGGAGCATGTGTAATTAGGGCAATATCATCAGCGAATTGTAGGAGGTATTTGGATGGATTGAACAATAAACATATTATTTCAGAAAAGGCATTTGTTGGCCTGCATAAATAATCAATGGTATTGTCATTGCCACCATAATCTCTATTAATTATCAACAACTCATTTCTATCGACGGGTATTTTCCCTTCTCTTTTACATTCCCTCTCGCAATTGGCGCATTTATTTTTCTTCAAAAATTTAAATATTATATGTCCAGTTACATAGGTAATTACTTGTGATTCTAAATTATCAATTTTAATTTTTTTATTACGACATTCTTTTAAATAAACGTCATCAATATCGTATGCAGTTGCTCGTCTTCGTCGATTTCGCAATTTGCAGCTTCAACAGGCATCTGCAATCTGATGTGCATATTTTGTTGCAATGCTATTCGAAATTCTTTTACAGTGGTGTGTGCATTATAACCACATCTATGCCTAAGTACGGAAAAACAGTTTTCTATGGGGTCTTGATTTATTCTTGACGTTAATATATATTTAATATCTTCAAGTTGCAATGATTCCCACAAAAGTAAAATAGATTTTATAGACCATATAAAACCTTGTATGCAATGTATATTTTTTCCTTCCTTACCATTTTCAAAAAATTTTAAACCTTGAAAGTACGACAAAGCTTCTTCTAGTTTCTCTTCTGGTAATTTACGATTAACGGAGAGGCCGCACTTATAGGGGTTTGAATCATTAACGACTCTACTGTTTAATGAGTCAAATATATTATTGATTTTCTTCAAAAATATTGCCGTATTTATTGAAGATAGACTCGTAAATTCCTTGTAGCACTTGCTGTTAAAATATCTGAGCAGCATATTTCACACGCATTTTTTCAAAGGTTGTGGGATTTATATGTTTTTCGGTAATTTTGACTATTGCTCTTGCAACTTTACTTTCCTTGTCGATTTTATAAGTGTCGATTATATCTTTCCAGCACACTTCTAAGTTATTTACCATTGTTTTTATTCTACTATTCATAAAATTATTTCTTAGACCTTTAAGTAAATGGGTCATAGCAAATGAAAATGTCTATTAATTTGTATGAATGGAGTATCTATTGTTGCGCCAAGTAACCTTATTGCATTTCTATTATTTGTTCCTTGATCACAAACGAAAACGCGAGGAACCATATCCAAAGAAAACAACTTATCTAATACCAATAAAATGAGCTTTTGTAAAATATTACCGTTCGTTGGACCAGATGAAATAAAATAACAGAATGGCATTTTCCAATTACATTGAAGTCCCCTTAAATAAAATACCAATGCATGATTACCATGTTTGTTGTTCCTACAAAGAGAACTGAAATCTTCAAATCCCTCTACAACATCCAAGACTTTGTTATAATCTAAACCTTTTTTCAAAATTATTTCGTCACACATTATTAATCTTAATTTTAAATTTTTGAATCAAATTTGTATTTAGACCAGTTTGTAAATTAAAGATTTTTAACCAAGATTGACTTGTTGATACTCCAGGTAGCGCAAATTTTAAATGTTTTTGTAAGTATTTATAAGTACTTGGTGATTTATAATATAATGATAAAGATAGCTGTTTTTCCCGTGTTGTCCATTCTGTTCTATATGTATGAAAACAATGCATGTATATGAGAGATCATATCGAGTGATTATTATTAAATTTTTTGTTGATTAAAACCGTATGTCATTTGTTTTGTCTTTTTTTGTATGTTTAAGATTAAGCACCAACTTTAATAAAGAATAAAATTTTCTGAGAAATTAATAATAAAAAAGTTTCCCATTTGTTGCATACTTAAGTAAATAGCACGTGCTGAATGGACAGGTAAAAACAATAAAATAATTTTATTATGTATCTATCGGCCTCCTGAAAGCATTTTTTGATAACTTGGAAAGGATCCTTCATAAAATAGTAATCAATGAAGGATCAGATATTATCATGGATGGTGATTTTAGTATTAACTTCTCTAGAACAAATGATAATAATACTACTAATTTCATTAATTTTCAAGTCACAACAAACTCAAATAAATACAAGAATCTCTAATACAAGCAGCACTTGCGTAGACAATATTATCACTAACATTAACTATATAAGCGCAGAAGTAGTTCAGACCCATTTATCCGATCACTTGGGTCAAATTTTAAAATTTAGATGTGATATACGAGTATTACGTACCACCAAACTAACAAAAACTAAAATAGTCAACTCAATTACTTTAGATGCACTGAAAAGTGAACTTGCAGCAGCAAACTGGGATATGTTAGAAAAATACTTCAAAGATGCTCTAACATATTTTAATGAATTTTATAAGATATTTATTTCAATTTTTAAAAGATGTTGTCCCATTAAACACAAAACTAAAAATAATTTTAGAAAAAACAACCCTGGTTTAAAGAAAATATTTTTTTTTATTACCAAATCTATCGCAATTATAAATGTGAACAAACTTATTCTGCTTACAAGTCTGTAAAGAAACACTACACATCATCCTTACAAACAGAAATAAAAAAATATAACACAAATCGCATAAATAATTTGAGAAATAAATCTAAAGAATTATGGAATATTCTAAAAGCAAAAAAGGAGCAAACAAATATGCACAAGTCACTTAACTATGTATATGACACAAACGAACAGAAAATTAAAAAAACCCAAGAAATAATTAATCCAATTAATGAATATTTCAGTAAAATCGGCAATGCGGGTGTTTTAGTGAATACTGAAAACTGTAACGATAGATCGAATGTAGTGGGATAGATTTTTCTACATCCAGCATCTGAACCAGAAATTAGAATAATTCTACGCTTAATGAAATCTACCACAAGTACGGATATTGATGATGTGTCGATGGTCGTAATTAAATATACTATGGAAAGCATAATAAAACCATTAACACATGCAATACATGTGGCACTAATAGAGGACATTTTCCCACCTAATCTAAAGAATGCCAAAATTATGTACAAAAAAGCAGATCCTCATTTAATCAGTAATTATAGACCAATCTCAATTCTGCCAATATCCTCCAAGGTATTTGACTAAGTTATATATAACAGAATAACAGATTATGTTCATACCAAAAATATTTTGAGTAATCAACAATTTGGCTTCAGAAAAGGTCTTACAACTACACATGCTATATTTAACTTTTTAAATTTTGTTTTTTCTCGATGAAAACAAAAAAGTTCTATCAATATTCATCGACCTAACAAAAGCGTTTGATTGAGTACCAAACGATCTTTTACTGAGTAAATTAAAAACGTATGGTCTACGGAGAAATTGGTTTAACACATTGTCCTCATATCTATCTGATAGGAAACACATATCAAGTTGCTACATTAAAGATTAATTATATATTTCAAACCTTGCTTACACAACTGTTGGTGTACCGCAAAGGAGTATACTGGGACCATCTTCAAAAAATCTCAGTGGTACAAAAAAGACTTATACGTGCCATTTGCAATCAACCAGTTGCGAAGATCTCTTTAAAAACAAAAAAATCGAGCCTATTATAAGACTTATGTATATGAAACGCTAAAAATTGTGAGAAATAATCTATATCTCTTTAATAAACATCAAACAGAGCATAGTTATAACACATGTACGAAAGAACTAAAACTTTCTTAGCATTACCATAGCTTTTATCACAACTCTTTTCTAGTCCAGAGTGTAAAGATCTTCAATAAGTTACTAGTTAATATCAAAGATCTACCCACAAAGATGTTTGTCAGGAAAATAAAACAAATGTTAGAAGAGAATTGCTTCTATACCCTAGACGAATACACCAGTTTCTGCAAATCAACTAATCATCTGCAAATATGAATGTTATCATTTTTCTGCAAATGTATTTAACTTATTATTTAATCATATTTCTACGTGTCATCACATATATTTGTACTTTTAATATTTTATTTTAAATACTCTACGGTACACCTCTTTGTATATGTGAATTAGTTACTGTAGTTAGTTTGATCTCTTTTAAATTGTATCTATACTTTAATTTTATGTATAAATTGTATCCAATTAATAATGTATATAGTAAGTAAGTTTTATCTATACAACCTAGTTGATAAGTTTTATTAAAA
This sequence comes from Ontholestes murinus, assembly GCA_963969525.1. Lineage (NCBI taxonomy): Eukaryota > Metazoa > Arthropoda > Insecta > Coleoptera > Staphylinidae > Ontholestes > Ontholestes murinus. Next base: position 18,106,922 of record OZ018395.1, read on the forward strand.
TATTTATCATTGTCTATATATGTTACTTAGGTTTATAGTCTGTTCGTTGGATCTTTCGTCGTACGTCACAAATTATCACTTCGAGAAACGACGCAAAAACATTCAGTCTGACAAAGTAAACCAAATGCGTTAGAAAAAGAACGCACTGTAAAACTTTCGTCGTTTTTGAAGCGATAGTTTGTGACGTACGACGAAAGATCCAACGAACAGACTTTAGTTCTCTTTTGATGTATTGCACTTGACTAACCCATGAATGTATAAACAAAATAAACAAAATTAAATTAAATTAAAAAAATTAAATAGATTCAAACTAATTTTTAAATATCTAATATTTTTTCTGCCTTCCATTTACATCTTAGAATCACTGCTATACGTGAAAACGCATCCATCTAAATACTAAACCTTTGACCATCATAACCACATAACTAGGTAATTATTAGGCCATTAATTTTTTTAATAAACTACTACCTTATATAGAGATATATAAGACAACTGCCACTTAAAAAGTTTAAAAATTTTATTAAAATGTTTCTTCACAAATCAGCCTTTTATTCTTATGAAGAATTTCTTTATAGTGATATGAGCATCTAAGAAGTTGGTAATATGTTCTTATGGTATTTTTTATTGGTTTAAATTATTTTCTCTCCATCCAGCTAGTACTAGCTTTTACTTTTTTTAACATGTTTTTCCAATTTTTTTAAACATGTCTGTATAATACTAGCTTAGACAACTTTAAACTGAATTTACAAATTCCTTCAACATGTCTGTATTTACCCGTGCGTTATGGGTTGTTTTAGCCTCATTTAAAAAAATGCAAAATGTTGTCATTTTTATTTACATATCTAATTTTAATTCAATGCCTATCAATAACATATTCAGTTTTATAAGCAACCTGAAGTTACTTTACTTAAAATGGTGTTGAAGTGGGGGGAATCCTATTAATTTATAATAACGTAGTTGCACGTCTAAATCAATTATCTTTAACGTAGTAAGGTAGCGATGGTTTACAATTAAGACTCATTAAAAAAAACCGCGTTATATACGGTTGTTAACATTTATGTACTGTTAAAATTTCATACAATTCCTCAAAAATTATAATGTGCAAGATCGATCAGAAAAGATCGAGTACTCGATACTTCTCTAGTGGCTTTAAAAGATTGAAAGATAATAGGTATACAAGGGAATAGCCAGCAACTCAATTTTCTTACACGAAGAGGAACAGCTACGTTATTGGGGATCAAGTGATTATTAAAATTTGCTAATCGGGAGAATCGTACAGAAACGAAAAGCATTTCCCACAAACAAAACGACCGCAATATATCAAAATCCTTCAGTTCGTTATAGAAAATTAACTAATCGTTTAAAAATACGAAAATATTTCATGAATCTACAACAATGAGTGTTACAAACACTACAAAACAAATTACTTGTTGAAACAACCACTTCTATGGCTAATACCTCTAAAGATATTGAATGATACAAAACTTATTTGCGTGTTACAAATAATACAACTATCAAAGCAATAGTAATTTAAATGTAGTCTTAGTAAGACTCATTATTGAAGATTCACGAAATGCTTTCGTATTTTTAAATTATTCAATTAATTTAAGTCATCACTTGATTACCTAAAGTTGTTAGACGAGAAAAAACGTGTTCATTCGAATGATACAGTCGTAAATTCGGGTTAATACCATAATAAATATATCTAAAATATTTAAAATGACCCCAGACCTGCGATCCAGGGGTTACGAAGTAATATCTTTTTTTTAAGTGCAGAATTTGAAAATATAAGTCAATTGAACAACTTTAAAAAAAGTGAAATAAATGATCTAAAAAGTGAGGTAAAATGTTTAATACAAGATATAAGTGAATTAAAACAACTAAACCTAACATGGAAAACTCTGAATACAACCCCAAAATCTTCAAACGGGCCAAAGTAACCAGCTGCACAAAAACAAAACAAAATACGAAAAAACTTTCAAAGAGAAGTGTACCGGCATTTATGGTTTAACGATTGAATTGCTAACATGCATAATTAATATCATTGTTATACCACTCACAATGATGATAAATGAAATAATTCACAAATAAAAAACTTTTTAACTTTGTTTGTATAACACTGACTTTATTTAGTGACTATAGTTTCGACAATTTTAGCTTGTCATTATCAAACTAGAACTTCTAGTTTCAAAGTGTCTAAAAATATATTTTGTCTACGGAATCTAGCGAGAAATGTCTCTAAGAAAACACTAGTAATTGCATACTATGGCATCATTGAGTCACATCTACGATATGAAATTCTTGTTTGGATTGCAAATAAATGCTGTTAGAATATTAAATGATGCAAGTTATAAATAAGATTGTAAACCAATTTTTAAATATCTGAATATTTTAACTCTGCCTTCTATTTACATCTTAGAATCACTGTTATACGTGAAGAAGCATCCATCTAAATACTTAACATTTAACCATCATAACCACATGACTAGATATAAAACAAATATATGCAAAAAAAATTATGCTTAACAAATCTTATACTAATGTCAGTCATTTTGTCATTAAATTTGTTAATAAACTATCGCCTTATATAAGACAACTGCAACTTGAAGAGTTTAAAAATAAAATTAAAATGTTTCCTCGAAAATCAGCCTTTTATTCTTATGAAGAATTTCTGTGTAGTGATGTGAGCATCTAAGGAGTTGTTAATCTGTTCTTATGGCATTATCGAATGAATTTTCTGTCAGTTTTTAAAAATTCTGTTAGTTTCAAAATAAAATTTAACTACTTCAACTATTTTTCACCACAATTAATTTGAAAATTTATTTCAATTTTCTTTCATAACTCTTAATCAATTTAAAAAGCAAAATTGAATAGTTCTTTTTAGAGACTTTTTAAAAGAACTTAAATTTTTAATTAAATTTGTACTAAAACCATTGTATAAACTAGCGTACTCCTGACCTACCCTAATAAACTATGTATTAACATATGATAATCTTGACCTAACACACTGTACTGTATAATTAGCTAGCTCCTAATATATAATTTGTTATGATAGGTCAGGAGTACGCTAGTTTGAGCAATTGTTTTGTGAGGTAGGTCAAGAATACCTTAGAAAGATATATAGTTTACTATGTGGGTGGAATAAATAGATTATTTATTTTATTTATTTTGGGAAGTCAGGAGTACGATCAGTCACCTATTAGTATATAGGTGAAGGGTTCGCTATTTTGATGTAAATAAATATAAAATACAAATAAAAAAACGAACGAGATGTTGTTTTTAAAAATAATATTACATTTTAATTAGCGACCATCATTAAGATGCAATGAATGGTATTTCTAAGTACCAAAGGAATAAGCAATATTTATACGCACATAAATACACAAATAACACCATGAAAAACAAAAGAATAAACATTGACATAAGTTGCAAAATAGCCAAAATATTGACTAAAATAAACAGAAGGAAAAATTGTCCAGCAAAATATAAACGATAAGTAAAATGAAACATAATACAAACAAACCAAAACAAAATATTAATTTGAAACAAGTGATAGAAACAGAAAATGATAGATGACGAATAAAGTACGAACAAAAGAAACGATTTCCAATAAAGAGATATTAAATATAGAATTTTAATCTGTTGTAATAAAATTTGTCTTTATATTTTAATATATTTGTTTAATGCAGTTTAAAACTTCTGCAATATTCTATCTAAAATGAATCTTTGTACTGTTTTTGATCTCATTGTTATTTACTTACTAATAATATTACTTTCGACTTATATAAAACTCTATAGTTCAGGCATCAATAAATTATTATTATTATTTTTATTATTAGAATATAATCGACATACAAAAATAAAACAATGAGTATTTATGTGATATTGAGTGGAGCACTCTTTCTCGGTTTACTCGAGTTTATCAAACCTTGGAAGAATTTTATAATATTTTAAATAATAACATCCTTCAGTATATTCCAACTTTCAAATTACAACAAATAAATAAATATACGTGTTATATACACAATTTTTGAATTTTTGATTTTTTGAATTTTTGAATTTCTGATCTTCAAGAACATTAAAGATTCATATTTAAATCTTTAATCTTCAATATACAATTGTCAATCCTCAATAATTAATATTCAATTGAGTCTTTAATCTTCAATCACTAAAAATCAACAATCACAAACAAATAATTTTTATTATTAACATTATACTTAATCTTTTGGAATGATAAGATTAAGAATTCAAGATTCTATGTTCAAAATTAATGGTTGAAGGTAGAATGTTTAAGATTCATAGTTCCAGCATCAAAATTAAAAATTCCAGATTCCACAATCCAGATTACAGAACTTCGATTACAGATTTCCGAACTTCGATTTTAGAACCCAGAATCAAAAATTCATAATCCAGAATTCAGAATCCAATATTTAAAACCTAAAATCCAGAATCCAGAATTCCCATTGCAAATTTCAGATTTCAGATTGCAAATTTCAGATTCTAGAATATAAATTCCAGATTCCAGGTTTCAAATCCTAAGATCTAGAATCCAGATTCCAGATTTTAGATTCCAGATTCGAGATTCCACAATTCAGTTCCAAAATCCAGATTACAGAATCTAGAATCCAGATTCCAGATTTTAAAATCAAGATTTCAGAATCCAGATATAAGTTTCCAGAATCTAGAAACCAGATTCCATATTTCCCAATCCAGATTCCAGAATTTAAAATTAAAGTTCCAGAAGCAAAAAACGATAATCGAGAAACCGGACTTCAGAATTAAAAATCCAGATTTTAGGATCTAAAATATATATTCCATATTCCAATTTCCAATTTCAAGATTCCGATTTCGGATTTAGTTTTTCAAATCTTAGGCTAAAATACAGATACAAAAATCGAGAATCCATATAAAAGATTACAGATTTCAGAATCCAGAATCATGAAATTCATAGTCCAAAGTACAGAATCCAAATTCCAGAATACAAAATCCAGAATCCAGAATACAGAATCCAAAATTCAGAACTAAAATCCAGAATTCAGATTTCAGATTACAGAATCTAGATCCAGGTTCCAGATTTTAAAATTCAGATTTCAGATTTTAGATTCTAGAATCCAGATATGAGTTGTGAGAATCTAGAATTCAGTTTCCACATTTCCCAATCCAGATTTCAGAATTTAAAATCCATATTCCAGAAGCAAAAAACGATAATCTAGAAACCGGACTTTAGATTTAAAAATCCAGAATCGAGAATCAAGATACTAGAATTTAAAATCGATATTCTATATTCCAGATTCCAATTTCAAGATTCCAGATTAGCGATTTCGGATTCAGAGGCCACCCACCCACCCTACATATATATTGGAACTTTTATCACTGTATTTGTTTTAGTTTTCTAAAACAAAAACTAAATTTATTTCGATGTTGATAAGTATTTTACAAGCAGTGTTGTAGTTTGAATCTCATTCTATATGCAGGGTGGGTGGGTATCCACTATCCTACCCTCCAGTTTTTAATTACAAGCGATGGTTTTCTTATAAAAAAATACTTTAAATAAGAAGCTTACATACTAAATTTAATATTAATCTGCTTGAAATCAAATTGTTACTAAATCAAATATTTATGTATGATATAAAGGTTGGAGGGTGGGATAGAGACCACCCACCCACCCTACATATATATTGATACTTCCATCACTGTACTTGTTTTAGTTTTCTAAAATACAAACTAAATTTATATCGATGTTGATTAAAATGTCACAACCACTGTTTTGGCTTGAAGCTCATTGAATTTGTAGGGTGGGTGGGTGGTCACTATCCCACCCTCCAGTTTTTTATTATACGCGATAGTCTTCCTATAAAATAATATTTGAAAAATAAAGTTTAAATATTAAATCTACTGCAAATCTGCTTGTAATCGAATTGATATTCAATCAAATACTTATGTATGATATAAAGGTTGAAGGGTGGAATGAAGGCCACCCACCCACCCTACATATATATTGATACTTTCAACACTGTACGTATTTTAGTTCTCTAAAACAAAAACAAAATTTATCACGTTGTTGTTAAGTATATTAAAAGCACTGTTTTAGCTTAAATTTCATTGCATTTGTAGGGTGGGTGGGTGTCCACCATACCACCCTCCAGTTTTTAATTATAAGCGATGGTTTTCTTATAAAAAAATATTTAAAAAGAGAAGTTTACATACATACTAAATTAAATATAAATCTGCTTGTAATCAAACTGAAATTTAACCAAATATTCATGTATGACTTAATGGTTAGAGGGTGGGATAGAGGCCACCCACCCACCCTACATATATATTGATATTTTCAACACTGTACTTGTTTTAGTCTCCTAAAACACAAACTAAATTTATCTCAATGTTGTTATGTATTTTACAAGCACTGTTACAGTTTGAATCGCGTTGTATATGTAGGGTGGGTGGGTGTACACTATCATATCCTCCAGTTCTAAATTATAAGCGACGGTTTCCTTATAAAAAATAGTTTAAAAGGAGAAGTTTACATACTAATAATAATAAAAATTCGCTTGTAATCAAATTGAAATTAAATCGAATACTTATGTATGATATAAAGGTTGGAGGGTGGGATAGAAGCCACCCATCCACCCTACATATATTTAGGAACTTTGGCCACTGTACTTGTTTGAGTTCCTTAAAATAAAAACCAAATTAATAATGATATTGTTGAGTGCTTTACAAACACCGTTGTAGCTTGAATCTCATCGTTTATGTAGGGTGGGTGGGGGTCCACTATCCTAACCTCCAGTTTTAAATTATAAGCGGTGGTTTCCTTATGTAAAAAATATACAAAAGGAGAAGTTTTCAAGGGTTTTAATTTAATTTAAATCCGTTTATAATCAAATCGATATTTATCAAATCATAATATGGTACGATTCCAAAATTATTAAGCTTACCAAAGAAAAAACCTTAATCAGGAAACAACTTAATCAAGTTAAACATGATTCTTCAGTTTAGTCAACTAAATTTAAGATCATTAATAAAGAGCAAAATCAAATTATTGTAATTAAATATCTTCAGTTGATTCTTCAGTCAAGTCAACTAAATTTTAAACAAAAGATCATTAATAAATAGGCTTATGGTAATTATATATCTTCAGTTGAAAATCAAATTATGTCCTATCTAAAAGAGTTTTTGACATATGTCAACGCTAAAGGAATAAACAGATCCAGGATGACATTTGGACTTTCGTGAGTTTTTTTAAATCTGTAGATGCAAGTATTATTAAGCCTACTTATATCATCTACAGTCCATCCGTTGGATCTTTCGTACTACCTCACAAACTATCGCTTCAAAAAACGACGAAAGTTTTACAGTGCGTTCTTCTTCTAACGCATTTGGTTTACTTTATCAGACTGAATGTTTTTGTATCGTTTCTCGAAGAGATATTTTGTGACGTATGACGGAAGATCCAACGGATGGACTATATATACCTAATTTTATTTTCAACGGATTGATTACTGAAAATTCTTAAAAAGCTTCCAAATAATAACTAAGCTCTTGATGATAAGTCACCTGCATTCCTTTTAAAGAATTGTCATGTCATTAAATTGGTCAATTAGTACTTGTAAATATCAAACAAAATAAAAATTGCATTAATTTGTCCTATACCAAAACCATCTTTACCATTAGTAAACATTAAAAACTTTCATCCTATTGCAATCCTACCACACATGGTCAGTGAGTCATATATTACACTTAACAGCTTAAAATCTTGCTCCTACTTCCCAAAATCAGAGGTGCAACAAGGGTTAATCTTAGGCCCTTTTTTGTTCAATATTTTTTATAATGATCTGTCTGAAAAATTGATTGTGGACATATTTTTGAATGAAAATGATCTTAAAATGTATTCTGAAGTCAACAACATGAATGATTGTCAACTTCTATAAAATAACTTCCGATTGGTGTCGGGAAAGTATTTAAACAGTATTTAAACACTGAGAAGTGTAAATATATGTTTCTTGCTAGAAAATCAAATCCTATTTTATTCAATTATTATATCAATAACATCCCGATATCTTAGCATATATTTTAACAAACATGTTGAGGTTGTTGTCAATAATGCTTTCAAATGTCCTGGAATCATTTATTAAAATACTTTATATTTTCAAAATCCATATATATTAATTATTGGTGCGATAGTATGGAATTAGGAGCCATGATTTGTGAGGATTAATTTTAATGCGCCATTTTGTAAACCAACATTAAAGAGAATCGATAAGCTCTTGAAGGAATTGAAGGGCTTTTGGTAATATGGGAGCATGTGTAATTAGGGCTGTAACATTTGCAAATTGCAGGATATATTTGGAGGCATTTTAGTAGAGAGGATCAGTTTTATAGACACTAACGCTAAAAATAAAATAAAATAAAAGGGAAAGATTAGAGCCGTGGTGGAGTCATTGTTCGGGAGTAAAAGAAGAAAAGAAAGAGCTGTGAATTTTAAGTTTTTAACTATTAGACAGGAATTGTATAATAATGATTACAACATTTTCAATTCTTTTTTTTTTTAATTAGGATAACTTAACAATCCCTTCTCATTTTATTTTAAAATCAACATTAACCTTTTCTTAATTTTCCAATTATATTATAGTTTTTTAGAAATTATTTTACATTGCTTAATAGTTTGAACACATAATTATTATTTTTCATAATTTCCTAAAAATTTCTCTTCATGTAATTCAAATTTCTCTAAGTTGCCTAAAAACTTTTCTTCGAAGTTTCTAGGTCATCTTGACTGAATTTAATTAATAATCTTTTTACATTTTTTCTTAAATTATATTACATTATTGATTATTCATTTCATGTTTTTTAGGTTCTTCTTTCAGCTTCTCGTAATTCAATCCTCTTTAAGCTGTCTCTGAACGTTTCTTAGAAGTTCCTAGAAGTCATCCGTTCTGAATTTAGTTAATAATCTTCTTCTAGTTTTTTTTAGAAATAATCTTATATTTTTGGACTATTTAAAAAAATAATTGATATTTTTTCATAATTTTCTATGAATTTTTTCATGTTTTCTAGATTTCTCTTTTAGCTTGTTGTAATTACATCTACTATAACGTCCCTAAAAACATTTTTTAAAGTTCCTAGAAGTCATATTTCCTAAATTTATTAGAAATTTCTTGGGAAATCTAGAATCATCTGGGTATTTTTTAAATATTATCTTACTAGTTTTGGGAAAAATCGAATAACCTGAGAGAAACCTTTCTGTAAAATACTGAAATAGTAAAAAATTAGAAAAAAAATAAAGGACTATTAAGAAAAAGTTTATGAAAATAGTGAAATATTTTTAAAAATAATTGGAAAAAATTTGCTGAAAATATATGTATAATTTTCGAAGACGACTTTTTAGTAACATCTCACAAAAAGGTAAGAAATGCTGAAAACTTCTATACATTTTCTTGAAGAGTTAAAAAAATGATAGTATAGTTTATTTGTATTACGATAATAGTGGGAAAATATCAAAAAATATAGCTTTGTAAATATTAAAATATTCAAAGAAAAGTAACCAAAAATCTTTGACAAAGTTAGTCAACTAATCTTGAAACGTTCTTGTAATCTTAATGATAAGTTTCGAAAACTCCAAGAGAGTAGGTTAAAATCAAAAACCAACGATAGGAAAATTCTAATAAAGTAATACAAGGAAAACTGGAAAATTTTGGAAGAGTTTTAGAAGAGATTACTTGAAAATACTAAATATTGAAATGATTGAAATGATGATGTTGAAAAAAATTTTAAAAAATCAAAAAAATCTTGAATAAAAGTGTTATGGAAATTACGAGAGAATACATAATATTAAAATTCTGTTCAAATTTTTCAAGAAAAAGTAGAATATTCTTGAATAATGCAAGATTGTTGGAAGGTACTGAAAGTCTTTAAAATATTTTTTATGAAAATTACAAAAAATGACTCTGAGGAAGAAAAGTAGGAAATCATCATATCAACAATGTGTCTGGCATCAAGGCTTATTGTACACGTGCCACCTCCTAAATATCCCACCTCATATCAAATTTTCTATTTAATTTGCTTTGTAAATTTGGTACGAGAATATATCTTTTCACTTAAAATAACATTTAAAATAATTGTCAAAAAAAAACCAATGAAAATTGAATTACTTAAATTCACAATTACATCGAAAAATTTAAGTCAAGTTAAGTCAATTCGACAATGAAAGAGACTCTCAAAATGAATTTAAAAAGTGGAGGGGGGTTGGCATTGGAAAAAAAGCTGATGACTTCATTAATCACAAACAAATGACATACGAAAATATATTTTTTCTCAAAAATGTGAGTTTTTATAAAACTAAATCGACCTGTGCGAGGATTTTATTCAAAAAGTTTTTGTTTCGCATTTACTGAATTTGTTCCATACTTTAGGCGCAAACAATTAAAAAGTATAAGGAAATAATTGTTAATAATTTTTAAGGTAATAACGGATATGTATATACAGGGTGAGTTTTTGTCGATGTTCTCTATGGGGATCTCGGAAACTATAAGAGATAGAGAAACGATTAAATGGGGAAAAAAGTGTAGATTTACGAGACGAATAAAATTCCACTTTCAAAATTTTCTGATTATTTAATCTGCATAAAATTATCTAAAACTTTGTCCTTTACAGTTTTTTTCTATCTGTTATAATAACCGAGATATATTGATTTGAAAAAATTGACACTTTTTACTTTTTTCAAAATATCTAGTTACCCTTGACTTTTTTAAAAACTTGTGGAATTTTATTCGTCTCATAAATCTACACTTAACCGTTTCTCTATCTCTTATAGTTTCCGAGATCCCCATAGAGAACATCGAAAAAAACTCACCCTGTATAATAAAAATTTCCATTTTTAGAATATTTTCTATATAACAAAAATTTTCTGAATAAAATATAAAAATTGTAAATTAAATGCGGTATTTTGAATATATAAAAAGTCAAAACTATTATTTTTTCTAGAAAATTACGTTTATAAAAATTTTGTTTTAATAAATTTGTTTTATTTTTACTATTTCAACCTATGTATAATAAATATTGTCAATAATTAAATTTTATTTTTTTTATTTGGACAACTAGGATCTAAATAACTAGTAAAATTGATTTCTCATTTTAAGTCGACGACTATAATATATAAATATTAACAATTTGGGCAATAAGTATCATCAGTCATCAGTATTTATTATTAAATAATAGTATTTTGTTATTTTATTACATGATAAAATTAGTGTCAATTGTCGATTTACATCAATGAAATCAGTCCACAATTTTCTAAAAAAAAGTTTTCTGGGACATTTTTAATATTGCAAGTGCAAATCTCACATTCGAAATATTAATTAACTGTTTTTATTTAGACTGAAATAACCACTTTAGTTTAATTTAAAAAATCAAAACAAATTAATCACGTTCTCATTTAAATAAAACACATTGAAAAAGTAGGCTGTAAGCATCAGGTGACGCCCATGTTTGCTAGTAGTTTTACCGATTTAAAATCTTCACACATCCACGTTTGGTGTACAATTTTTAAGCAGTTATTATAATCAACGTAAATTTCCTAATTCCCCCTACGAGTATGATAAATAATTTTTCACACCTTACACGTAAGTAATTTTAAAATATAAAATTATAAATTGCCCCTGTACTAATGCTTTAATTAAAAAAAACAAATATGCATTCGCATAAACTTCTTATATCATCACATAATATAGTAATTAATTGTTTCCTTTTGAATTATTTATTTATTACTAAATTTACATTAAATTTTTTTATTAATACACTAACCTTTGTAAGCGTCCAGCGTTGATAACACGTTTCCATCTTTCATTTTCAATTAGAGGCATCATTATAAACAATCACCAGCGTTTGAGTATATTTAATGACTATTAATAGATACTACGCGATATAAAACACTCTAAAAACGACCACAGATGTAATTTTAAGTTTCAGAAATACGCAGGCACGCGGGCAGCCTTATGTTAAAGAGGACACTGATCTTAAATCAATTGTCCGCGCATTTCATTATCTCTCTCTCTTACTTGTAATAATTACGCTTATTGTAAAATAAGACGGCCTTCAATCATGCGCGAAATGCATCGTTCGAGTAGCGCCAATTGTTTACGATTACGTGATGCACCGATGGAGGTCAATGACCCCCGAAATAGTGGCTATCCTTTAAATTAGTGGAAATGTATTTACCGATTTATGTGGATGGAAATTTATAGACATGGGATAAATAATAGGTAAGTTTTTAAATTAATAAATAAGTTAATTAATTGATTACTTGGTCCTACAGTACATAATTTTTAGCGTTGTGTGTTTATAATTAGTAACAACACGCCGGTGGTGGCGCATCGGTTACGGCCCCGAACTGACGTGCAGCAACGTTGATTCGGGTTGATTAGTAGTAGTAGTCGGATGGGTGACCGGTACCATTCACCATTGGGATGAGAACTTGAATATTTAAAAAATTGAAATGAAATCATTGTAATTGACTTATATCTGTAGTAAACAAGACGTTATCTTAATTCTTAGATCTTAATTGCTTTCACTTCGATATTAAAAATAAAGAAAACAGTTTTACTTTTTTATACACTTTTAAACCTTATTTGCATGCACTTAGTTTGATAATGATTACCGTGTAGCCCAAACTAGTCACTGCAAATAAAGTTTAAAGTGGTATAAAAACGTAAAACTGTTTAAATTCAAAACAAATGGATGTATCACGAAGTGAGGGCCTCCACAATTACTTATTTATTTGTAAAACTGTTTTCTTTATTCTTAATTAGACGTTTTCATTTTATGGTAACAATATAACATTAAGTAAACCATTCTGTAGCTTTAAAGAGGACCAAAATTGTTTGTTGTAATATATATTATTTATATTATTATTTATTATTGTTATTTATATTATTACTTTAAAAGTGCTACTAATTAATTACAGAATTGAATTGCAATATGCATTCATATGTAGTATAAAAACCGTTGGGGAGGAGTGTCCTCTATTATACCCTTCAATTAGTAAAATTTAAAAAAAACTCAAAAGAAAATATTAAATTGATAATTTAGAAATTGAAACCGCCATTAAAATTAATAAATCATTTAGACACTGAATGCTAAAATTCTGTACATATATTATGGATTGCCATGTCGTAACAGTGGCAATCATCATCATGATTAATAAATAATTCACTATAACCCTCGCTTTTTTCAAAGATTAAGGGGTGAATTATTAAAATTCATTTTATTATAAGGGATGTTTGGGTTTTCGTTAATTTACTCATCAATGGATCAAAAATAGAAAATAGTTTTTAAAGAAATTTTAAATAGAGGCTTTAATATTTAAAAAAATTAATAATCAGTATTGTTAAAATAACTAATTAATTACATCGTTGATTCTTAGGGCTTCTACATCATTATACATTTTGTAGTATTCAATGAAAACACTTTATAACTTGTTTGTATAACTGGATTTATTTTTTTTTAATCCAGTTATACAAACAAATTATAAATTGTTTTCATTGTAAACTAATTAATTGTTCATTAAATCATAAATGTTTTAGTAATTAAAGGGTAGGACACCCACACACCATACATATTCATTTGAACTTCATAAATAATCTACCAATAAATAAAACGTAGAAGAGAGTTTTCAAGTTTTCAATAATAATTCAAATGCAGGCTTTAATATTTTATAATAAATAAATAATAATCTTATTGAAATAACTAACTAATTATTTGATAAATCCGATGTAGATGTTTTGCGAATTGGACCCCACCCTATAATCAGTAAATCATACATAAGGGTTTTAAATAAGAATATTTCAAACAAATAATTACCATACATTGATAATTTAGAAAAAATAAATAATCAATCATATTGGAAAAAATAATTAATTTTTCTGTAATTCTCTCTTAGATGTTTTACTAATTGGAGAGTGGGATAGTGGACACCTACCCACCCTACATATTACTTAAGTCCTAATATTGTTTAGGTTTTATGAAAAGGAAATTCTAATCGATGGTTTAAAAAAACTAAATATTGCCTTGCCTTAAAGTTTAAAATAAGTATGTAGGGTGTTTGGATGGCCTCTATCTGACCCTCCAATACAATCAACGATTATTACAAGTAAATAAATCAAACAAAACATGTTTAAAGAATAAAAATAGTATATGTATAACTGTTTTGTATTGTATTTAATCCTTATCTATCATGTATTACATAAAAATATATAACTGTACTAACAATGTAAGCAAATATTTATACAAATAATTTTAACTGCATGTAGAAGAGTTCACTTTTATGAATGCTCTTCTAGTATATTTTAAATATACTCACCTAGACTATATATGGATTGAAATATTAATTATTCATTCTTTATTAGTTTCCTGACATATGTTTTAAATTTTTAGAAACAAAATCTTATTTCTTAGTGTAAATTTTATTGAAGATGTTTAATTAATTATTTTTATGGTTCGTCAAAAACTTACAAATGTTATAAATAAATTATTAAGCTTAAATTTCAATATACATATGTGTAGGCCACTATCCCACCATGCAATCAGTAAAACATGCAAATTTTACTGATTAATTCTGTGGTTATAAGAATAGTTTGTATCTAATTAATACAAAAATAATTATTAAATAATAATTTTGTACTCTGTTAGTAAATATAGGCTGAGATGTAAGTAAATATCTAAAAGTTCCTACTTTAAGAAAGTGTTAACTGTTTTTTCAGAATTTACTAGTTTTATTACAGTTTTTAACAAATTTTTCAGTTGTTTCTTTTGAAACTGTTTCCAAATAATTCTTTAACTTAAGGCAAGATACTAATAATGATGCCATCTATTGTCTAAGTATTGTAGGAACTATTAACAGCGATAACTGTAACAATAATAAAGTAAACATTAATTATTGTTCCCTGTCAACAAGAGCCACCGATCTATTTTGGATCTCTTCAGCGTAGCACAGTTGGAAACAGGGAAACGGATTTTACTATGGAGTACTTATCTCTCCGGGTATTGTCTAAGCGTTGCACTAGATCCCTGTTTAATTTGGCTTTAATTTTGTAATAAATTTTCTTTATTAAATTATGGTTTCTCTATTAAATAAAACACTAGTTTGGCACTTATTCGGTCACAAAGTGGCCGTTATCAATAACTAAAAAAATGAAAATCGATCTAATATATACCTGCTCGGATTAGTGAAAAGAGGAAGATTAGGTCAACAATTGTGTTAGTAATTGATTTTTTTCGGGATTAGTATTTCTAGTAACGGATTGTTCAAAGTGATTAAGTTGAAATTTAACAAATTATGTTCAGATTATAATTGTTAAAACTTTATAATAATTTGACATTGCTTAACGAAAATTTATGACCCGTTGTGCAACTGTTGACTTATCTCATTAAGATTTTTATGGTACATGTGCTCTTTAAATCTGGCAATAATATTTCTCTGAGTTTGGCCAACGTAGAGTTTGTCACAATGGCAGCATTGTATGAAGTAAATGCCGAATTGTTGCAATTTAACAGTTTTCGAGAAGATTTTTCCTAGATAGTTTTTCAGTTTTGAAATTGTGTAGTGGGCTGATTGTAAACTAATTTTTTTAGTAGTTTAATAAAGTTTTGATTTAATTCGGGGAAATATTGAAATTTATTTATTTTTTTAATGTCTATCGTTTCTTTTTTTGGGATACTTTGGAAGAAGGATACTACGTCGAGGGATATAATTTTTTCGTCAGGTTATAGGATGATGTTCTTAATTTTTTTGGCTAGGCAAATTGATTTTTTTATTGAGAAGTCATTATTAATTTCTGAAATTGATTTACAAGCCATTTAGCTAGGTGAGTGAATTAATGTTCAACACTATAGCTATATATTTATTTACAGGTTTATGAATTTTCCGTAGACAGTGTAACCTTGGTAGTTTGGGGTTTTTGATTTTTAATATTTTTGTAGTTTCCCTATATAGTATATATAGGGGGACTATTGTTTTAATGATTTTTTTTTGAAATTTTTTTTTTTGCGGAAATATCCGTTTTGGGGCCCCCTGAGTCCATTGCACTGATTTCTGGAAAAAAAAATTGTGTGTCTGTGTGTGTGTGTGTGTGTCTGTCTGTCTGTGTGTCTGTCGGTGGGTGCTGTATCTCAAAAACGAATAATCTGTCTGAGATAAAACTTCAAACTTAAGGTTTTATCGTTAAAAACTGGAACTGAAAAGCTTTTGGTAAACATTCATAGACCGGAAGTGGATGTTTACTCGAGGCGTTTTTTTGTTTTTTCGTTTTATTTTTCTAAATATAAAAAAATTTAGAAAATGGTTCAAACTAAAGTTAAAGGCAATAAAAAACTGAACAAGTTTTAGTCGAACATATTTTTCATAAAATTCTTAACTTTTGAGAAAAAAAAAATAAAAATTGAAAAATTTGATATTTTTTGCCAATTGCTAATAAACTGTTGGAGTTTAGAAATTTATATAACAAATAATTGTAGAGAATTCAAAACTGCACAAATTATTAAGAGTAATATTTTTGCGTAAACCTCATAGTTTTCGAGTAAAATATAGGGAAAGTACTATGATGGCCACATCACCATTTTTTGTTTAATAAAGATATTGGAGATTGGAGAGGGAATTACTGATTTTCTTGGCGTAACTATTTAGGGTTTTTTTATTTAGTTTAGTATAGGGGCCTGTATCTAATAATTGGTTTACATCACATTGTTAAAAAAGTGACTACATAACTTTTTTAACAATAACAATGGCATTACCTTTGTCAGATTTTAGATAGTGACAGTCTTCCTGTTTTAGGGTCTTGATTATGGTTTTATATTCTTTTTTTTATTCATTCCAGTGATACTTCTGTGTTCTCCTTTCTTGAGGGTATCTTCACCGGCGAGGCTATACTGCTTCTTCTGGTTCCAATCTTGGGGCGCAAATTCGATGTCATTAATGATATTTTCGGTGTAATCATCATTTGGTCAGACTACATGATTGAGGCCTTTTTTGAAAGGTTCAATTCATTGTTGAGGAATACTTCTGTTTTATTGTGTACCAGTGTGTGTGGGAGTTCTGTTGTCACTTTTCGCCTGATGTAGTTATTCTGGTGAACAAATGTATCCATGCTAAAAAGTGTTGCTATGCAGAAAAGTGTTGATATGCGGAAAAATGTTACTTTTGTCAACGATTTTGGATGCGGAAATGTAAGGTATTTCTATTCAGTATGTGAAAAATAATTAATTATTCAGTATATCTCATGTAGATGTTTTACTAATTGAAGAGTAGGATAGTGGACACCTACCCACCCTACATATTACTTTTTTTACTTGGTTTATTTATAGCTAGGTGTACATTTCGGTCACAAAGAGACCATTATCAATAGCAAACTGAGAAATGAGAAAAAATCAATCTAATTAGGGAAAAAACAGAGGATAAGGTGAACAATTGTGTTAGTAATTAGTATTTCTAGTAAAGGATTATTCAAAGGGGTTAAGTCGAAATTTAACAAATTTATTTATTTATTTATTTATTTCTATAATTCATGGGAAACGCTATTGGACATATACATATACATACAAAAGTTACATAAATTTGACCTAAATAAAAATTTTAAATTAAACTATTTCTACGTATCTAGTGTGTTATGTTTCTTCAGTTACCTTTTAAATATCTGTTTACTTGAATTAAATAAATTTTATTGATTTATATTCAATTCATTAGCCGACCTTAGTATTCTACTTAGTGGGTTGTTATGTAAAAAAAAACGACTTATAAGTTTTTATCGAAAATAAATTATTATTTCTAAGAGATTGAAAGTAACTCAAAGTACAAAAGTTAATGTTAGATAATAAGAAAGGAAAGATAATATATGAGTTTAGTAATCCGTGTAAGAAACATAAGTCAGTATTTCTTCTTCGGTCAACAAGCGATTGAATATTTAACATCTCCATAATATTCCAATAACAGCCTTGTACATGTTGTTGATTAATTTTGTATTTCATATTTCTTAAATCAGTTTATTTTGAATAGATTCTTAATGATAAATATCAATTGCTGCATAAGGTGACCATACCGAGGAAGCATATTCTAAATTACTCCTCACTTGTGAACAAAATAAAAGTTTAAAAGAGCTAACATTCATCTCCTTCGAAATACGCCACACAAAACCCCACAACCTCACTGCTTTGTCACATATGCTCTGAATATGATTTTTGAAAGATAGGCTGCTCTCTAATATAACAGCTAAATCTTTTACTGATTCGGCATATTTCAAAGAAGAAGAATCAATATAATAAGACGAGCAAAATAAGCGACTTCCTCTGTAAAATGAAATGGAAATGCATTTTTCACAATTCAGAAATAATAAATTAGCATTACAATCATTAATTTGATCCAAATACAGTAAGCACTCACCAAAATCAATCACATAAGTCAAATCATTTATGAATAGGTTTAATAATAGAAGTCCAATGTGTGATCCTTGGGGCACATCTGAACTAACTGTAATAGTATCCGACAAAAAAATCATCAATCCTAACTCTTTGAGTCCTTCCAACAAGAAAAAATTCTAACCATGAAAAGGTTTTAAGACCGAATCCAGTCAAACGCAATTTCTCTAATAAAATACATGATTTATATAATCGGTATATACAACATCTACTTGATATTTTTTCTCAAAAGCGTTTGACAAAAACTGTCTAAACTGCAACAAATTGTTTTTCGTAGATTTTACTTCCTGGAAACCGTGTTTGCTTTCGGAAATATATGACTTAGATATCTAGTGTAATTGATCAGTAACTGACTCTAACATTTTGGGAATAATCGACTGTATGCTAATTCTGCAGATTTAAATATAGGTGTTACATAAGATTCTTTCCAAATATTAGGCACGTATAAGCATATGAATTGGTTTGCACAACGAATAAATACAGTTAATCAATAAATCAGAAGGTACACTATCAGGGCCGACATAAAATACTTTTTTTAGACTAGCAATATTATTAAAATATTAAAACCTGATTCCAAAGGGAAAGATAATTCTATATCCTGCGCAGATCGAGAACTGTTAATTTGAAGAGTAGACAAGTTGACATTTGACGTATCTTCTTCATAGATTGATGAGAAATGAGCCGCAAAAAGGTTAACTATATCCAATTCATTTCCAGCAGTAACTACATCCAGCTTCATAACTCTTGGAATCTCTTCTTTCTTTCTCATGTTCTTGGCAAATTTCCAAAACCTACTCGAATTGCAAAATATGTCACCTTGAATTCTTTCCAAATATTCTTGATATAGCTGGCGACTTGTTGTTTTACATGATGACTGCAAATTACAAAATCTTAAATAACCTTCATTTAAAAAAAAGGTCCGTTTGAAATATGCATGAGCTATTTTCTTTTGTGTGATCATTCTAATTAAATCAGAATTGTACTATTTAGGGAAGTTATGTTTTTTCACGTTAATATTTTCTGTAGGTATAAATAAATGCATTCCCTTATGAATATAATTATAAAATGTTCGTACGGCTTCATCTAAGTTCCAATTAGTTAGAATTTGTTCCCAGTTAATATTATGGAAAAAGTGATTAAGGCCCTCATAATTAGCAAATTTAAAGAGAAATATTTTCTTTTTAGTTTCAATGAGATCATTATCCGCAGTTGTTAAAATTTCACCACAATACGCGGAACGATGTTCGCTAGTGTACACCAATATAAAAACAAAAAACAGAAGCGGAGCTATGCAAATCTTATACGATAACAAAGGACTACAGCAAAAGAAAACAAGAGCCCACCTAAGCTAGTTTATAACATTTCAAACTACCAGATAGTTACAGCAATCGAATCTCCAAAGGACTCAATTTGAAGTCATAATTTGTGTCAAAACATCAATAAAGAAAACCGATGAATATTCCACTGAAATTATTCGCCAAGGAGTAGCATTTGTACTAAGAAATGCAGGGAAGTCATGTCGGTACTTGGCTTGTATAAACAACTTCTTATCCAATCAACCATTCCATCACTCACACTTTTCTTTCTTAGGCATTTTAGCAAATTCTCCCTAGGCACTGTAAGATACGCTGCTTTTGTTTAAGAACACTGCATACACACATCCTTCTCTTCCATCACTCTCTCTACTTTCCTTGACAGAGTAAAGATTTGGTCTCTTGTTACATTTCCTCTTCTAAACCTTCTTGAGTTTCTGCTGACAAACCACTATTCTCAATATCCTTCTCTAACCGATTTTTCACCACGGTCATGGCAACCTTATACCCGACACTCATCGTTATTCCTCTGTATATTTATTTATTATGATTCTTTGGATTACCTGTTAACAAAATACATTAATAGATACGTACATAAAGCATAGGAATCGTAGGCTTCAGAATGTTCTTCCAGTCAGACCCTGATGGAAAGTTCTACATATTCCAAAATTTCTTCGGATTCTTTCTACAACTGTAGATATATATTTTAATTTATACTTAATATATTAAGCATTTTGCTTAAAATTTGTGTAAATATTTGATTAATGTCAACATGGCACGAATCGAAATATTTCCTTCTTTGCGCACCAGGCACATAATCCCTACTCTCCATGATGTAAGTATTTTAGTTTTTCCGTATCGCATCTAATTTAGCAGTTCTTTATTTTTTTCCTCTCTTTCCAATCTTTCTCCTAATCTCAGCCTTTAGCCGGTCCATGCCTGCTACTTCTCCTAGGTTTATTTAGCTTTGCGAAATCTTCAATCACTCTCCTTAGAATTTCATCTCCTATCCCATATAGAAGTTCACTATTATTTCTTACAACTTATGTCGGTTCTTGTAAGTACACTCCTATTCATCTCTTTCTTTTCCTTTTTTAGAATATTCCACATTTCTACTTCACTTCTACGCATTCTTAATTCTTTACTCGTTCTTTCCAGAGCCTGCAGTTTTTTTTCACTTCATACTATTATACTTTATATAATATAATATATACGTTATAGTTACGGTCACATGCTTTTCTGCCCAACACCTTCATATGCATACCTACATTGCCTTTGCCTCTTCTTCATGACACCAAGCATGTATTTTCCTATGTTTTTCCTTCAGATTTCTTCCGTATCCCAATGTGACATCCTCTAACTCTTCCATTGGTCTAATTTTATCCCAGTGAACGAACCTACTCTAACTTTTAAATTCGAATTTCTCAAATACTTAATTTTGCTCTGTTTCCTTATCTATCCACTCTAAATCTGTACTGTGTGGTAAATGGTTAGATCCCCTTACTTCTTTCACTTCCATTCTTCTCACTTCTTTCTTTAAAAAGCCTCTGTTGACTATGTAATCAACTCACTCCTTCACCTTCCCACTCTCGTTGTTTATTCACTTAGCTTGGGATCTTCTTTTCATCCGTAATATCTCCCATCAATTCCCTCAATCCTGAATTAAAATAAAATCACCTTCAAACACCTACTTTTTCAGTTTTCATCTCAGTTTTTTATTAATATACAATACTCTGTAGACTTTGTTGCCTTTAGTATTCAACAATTCTTTTAAAACGTAGATGAGTTTCCACTAAACCCACAGCGTCCGCTCCAGTTACCCAACCTTCGAATTTTTAATTTAATCTAAACCTTCATCAGTATTAATCCCAACTATATTCCAACACCCTATCGTTGTAAATTCCTCATTATATAATCTGCTATCATTCTTATATTTCATTGCGTTAACCATGTCAAATGTATGCTTTATATATTAGATTTATAATTAAATACTTATATAACCAAAATAAATAAATAAATAAATAGTTGATGGACTTTGATGGACTGTCACAGTCGTAAAACAAATTAAAAGTAATCGACATTATTTTTACTACTAATGCTGAGTGGGAAACAATAATTTAATTTAACGAGCATACTGCATTGGAAAGATAGAGGGAAATGAAGTCAACCCCATAGAATATTAAATAAAGAAAAAATATGTGCCTAATAAAAAAATACTAGATTTTCATAATCTTCAATTTATACCTTATTCCTAAGCTCCTTTACGTTCTACATTTTTGAAGTAGGCGTAATCTTCAATATATGACGAGAAAATAGAAAAAAAATAATCTAAATTGAATTGGGGCCTCAGCTAACGTAACTGTTAAATCAATTAATCGTCGAAATATTCATTACACTTACAACAGCCCGTCGCAATTTCTCAGAGGGTTATCGGGCCCCCCTTTTTACGACAGGCGCGGCGGTCCCGAAGGTCGTTTTTGAAAAATAAACTGCCTCCGGAATATCCGTATTCCACGAAAATTACCCCCAATTTTCAATCTCCGTCCGATGTGCGGCCTAATCTTCAAAGTTTGTTAATATCGACGTCGATTAGTGCGCGCGAAACGATCGAAAAATCTGTTGCGACCGACACGACGGATTACAACTTTCACAATAAAGTCGTCACAGATCTATATGTATGTGTATGTGTGTATTGGCCAAATCGGATGGGGTGGTTTTATTGGGGATGTGCCGGGAATGGTGATTTTTCGAAATTAATAACGCGGATTTAACGGTGATTTACGTTTATTACGTGAATTGCTTATAACATATGCATGAGACGGGGAAAGAAACGGTTCTTGTGAAACTTACTTCTAGACAAGGGGGGGATATCGATAAAACTTTCCTTATCATACTACAAGCGCGCTTGTGCCCCCCTTTTTTTATGAAAATGGAAGGTAATTTCCTCTAATATCAATACAAATAGTTATAAGGTGACATGTAAATAGGAAATAGTGGCCTCTGACGTTTTTGTAATGCTTAAAACGTTTCAGATTTATTATGCTAAATCACTTTTATAAATGACGTACAGAATTTTAAATAATGTTCCACGATGGACGTGATTTATGATTGTTGGAAAGAAATTATGTTTACCTGAAAATAAAAAGAAAACAGATTATAGTACTTTGCCTATACTTCTAGGAAGAAAGATTATTCTTTACAATTTCTCATTTTATTATTATTCACTTAGTGAAGTTGCACCAAATGGGATAGGACTTTTTTGACTAAACTTAGCCTAAACGTTTAACTATTAAAACAACGCAAGTGATTAAACTTTTTTCATAGGAATCAAGTGGTAATGACTTGATTAAAACTATTAGAAACCTTTCTTAACTATTTTACTTGTAACCAGATGAACATTTCGGACACAACATGATCATTATCTATGGCTTGATATTAATTGTTTTAATCAAGTTATTCATATTCACGTAACTCAATTAATCAAAAAATGATGATGACTTATTTGGCAGGTCTTTTCGATTTTCATCATTGGTGTGATTATACCTAGAATTCGACATATCGTTGGATTTTCGATTAGAGAAATTGCTAATCGCCTTAACCGAAACAAATCCACTATTATGCGCTGCTATCAGGCATGAACTAGAGAGTAGAGAGAGTCAGGAACGACTAACGAAGATCATCCTGTAAGCCTTAAAACAGTTCAGCATGGAACAGACAGGGACGTTTGAAGTGGTGTAAGATGCGACTGCACTGGAACCTAGAGTAGCATTAGGTGGCCTTTAGTGATGAATCTTGATTCTCTTTGGAGATGCTTGATGGCTGCAATGGAGTTTTTCATTGGATGGACCGTGCAACTAACTTTATTATAAGGATTATGATATGGGATGCTATAACTTATCGATGTAGGCCTTCTTTGGTATTTATCCGAGTCAATATGAACGCCCTGCAAGATGTGTTTGAGTTGTTAGAACCCCGTTTCTTCCGTGTCTTCACAACTACAAGAGCCATTTTTTCAGCAAAACAATGCCCGTCGTCATATTGCAAGATTTGCGAAAGATGATGTCAATATCTTACCATAACTACCCTGATCACTTGATCTTTCGTTCATTGAACATAGATACGTTATTATTTACAGAAAGAACTTAGCGTTTCCTCCGCAGATCCTGCAAACTCTCTAACACTTAGAGATTGCTTGGGAAACAATACCTCAAGAGATTATCAACCACCTAGAATCGATGCCACGAAGAGTAGGGGACTGTGTAACCAATTGGGGTGAACCAACCTATTATTAATAAAAAATATCTATCTTTTTATTTTAAATTTTAATCAATTGCTATCTTTTAATAGTTGGATGGAAAATTTTCTACCCTTTCTTGACCTTACGATTTCCATGTCACTGAATATACAAATATCCAGGATCTCTTATGAAAGTAAAGCGTATTATTTTATTGTGACGCTCATTAAACAAAACTCCTTCACTCGGCTTACAGTTTGGTTCCTACCCCAAAAATCAACTATTTTTCTTCTACATATCCTAACCTCCAATATACGAACCAATCATCTCGAAGGACATAAAATAACAATACTTTTTTTTACAATACAAAAAGCATTTGATTTATATTGACAATTATGTATTTGTATGTGCGTATATCTTATAATCTTATAATTTAAATGTAGCTTTACTATTTGACGTATACATCTACCAAATGTTATCTGTGCTATTCTGTACTTTACATTGTAAATGGTAGCTAAGTAAGTAAATAAATAAATAAAAGATTCGTTTTGGCATATTGGTCTAATAGAAGAAGAAAAGGAAGGAAAAGAACAACTTTACATTGCGCGATCTATACTATAAGGTAATTCACTTTCGTTCCCCTCCTTACGTATATAATAAAATTGTGTTTCGCACTGATATATAAAATATTAATGTGAGTTTTTGGGGACTAATTTCACAACCCACTCAAAAATCAACATTATTTAAAAGATCATTCTCATACAATATATATAACTTTTATAATAAAATACCTATGTACCTGAAATTACTCACACTTCAACAATTTAAGTAATATTTACGTACACATATCCATAGACATGAACTAAAGAGTTGTGGGGCCTGCAGAATTATTAATATGGAATTGTTATATAACATTTCATAATATAATTTCCTCTACTCATTAGAATATTATTTCTTTTGATTTTGTTCAGTTATAAGTAGGTTAAGTGGAAGAGCAGTGAGAGGTAACAACCTCACTTGTCATTGTCTACGCCATTTAATTATCCTCATCCATAACTCCCTCTTCAACTGAACCTATAAGGTTAGAATTAGACAAACATATTCCGACCAGCTTCCTATCCAAAAATTGATACGCCTTATATAACACCTTCTATCATCAAGATATGCCCTCTTCTTTACCAGCGACGCTGTACTGGTTACCCAAGCCCCGACTCTCCAAGCTGCGGAAATCATCCTTTCAATCATCATTCAATGCGACCCCATCCTCGTGTTCCAAATGGCGTATGGCAAACCCTTGAAACTCTAAGCTATTTTAAAAGGACCATTATTTACCTTACCAATGCCTATAAATACCTAGGAGCCTTTTTCGACTCCAATCTTTCCTTTATAGGCAACGCACGTTCAATAAAAACCAAATTTTGAACTAGAGCTCGTCACTTTCCTTCATTAACATGCAAAAATCAAGACATTTCCACCAAAACAGCCGTGAGTATACTCGATTTATCGACCTTTTAACGATTACAATGCGATCCTCTTTAACCAAATCCGTCTATCTACTCTCCAACACTTCAACGGTGCCGAAAGCCCTACGTATCCTTACCAAACTAAGACATCCCATCAACTCCCTTCCCAATCCTTCCAATGTTCTCCTCTAAGAAACCATCCAAATCACCTAAATATCTCAACGTATAAATAGCGTCGAGTATCAAATTTGCCAGAAATCTCTTCAATATAACCCTTCTCAGGAAAATTGGCACTCTCCGAAGCCCCAATATTTTCTCTAAAGAATCACCTTCCAATCACTCTACATCAATTCATTAGCTCGAATCATCTGAACAGTTAAGCTAGACATGAAATTTATCTATTTTTATTTTAGAAAATTTGTCTCTAAATTTATAATTGTGGAGGAGTCTACTGTATGATACATCTAGAATATAATGAAGGAGACATGATTACTTTATTTTACCACTTTATTTAAATTTTTAACCTATTAAAATAGATTTCATTTCATTATTTGAAACCATTGGATGACTAGCTGTTAGTCACGTGTAATGTTAAATGGTAAAACAAAATAATCGTGTCTCTTTCTTTATTATTTGTCTTTTTTCTCAATGTACTTGCTATAGCAAAAAATACTATTTTTGCAAATGTAAAGAATGTTAAAAAAATTTAACACAAATGAAATATTTCCTAAATTAAAAAAAATCATAAATTAAATATTTACTCAAAAAAACATTTTATAAGTGAAATATTTAAACAGTTAATACAACTCAAATAGAAGAAATGAAAAGTAATGAATAAAATAGTAATAATTAAATTATTTAAGTAAAAAAACAATTGAAAACAAATGAAAAGTAAAATCTAGATTGATCACAAACTGTAAAATGTGCTAAAAATATTGAACCTTGTCTACAAAAGTAAATAATGTTTTTTTTTTAATAACAGTTAAACATTTACAAAGATAAAAACAATGGAAAATTGATTTTAAAAAAGTTGAATCTTTTCTAAAATTAACAATTAAAAATTTACAAAGAAAAATAAAACATTTCTTAAAAAAATGTTTGAAAATTTAAATTAAAACAGTTAATAAGGAATATATCAAAAAAATAATGAAAATTTATAAAAGTACAATCTATTTACATTTATTAACATACATTTTATTAAAAGAAAGAATTGAATTGTAAATAAACAAAACTATATGTAATCATTTCAAATAAATCAAATAAAAGAGTATTAAAATAAACAGGTTAAATTTTGACAAAACAAAATTATTTTAAAAATTCTTAAAAACTTGGTTAAATAGCCATACTTAAAAAATAATTGTAATTTTAAAAGATAAAACAATTGAAAACTTTTTAAAATTTGATAAAATTTAAATATTTCCTAACAAAAAACCTTTGGAAATTGAAATTGAAACAAATAAAACAAATTTTTAAGTTGTTCTTATATCCACTAATAACAGGACATTGTAAAATAAATAATAAACAAATAAAAATTAGAAAAACAATCGCAAATTTATTTTAAAAAGTAAAATCAATTTTTTTATTAGTTGAAAATTAAAAAAAAACGGATTAAATTTGAAAAACAGATAAACTAAATAAAACAGTTTGATTAAAAACAATAAACTATACAAAAAAATTGAAATTGAATTGCAAAAGAAAATATTGTTTTTAATATAAATACGAGGGTGGATCAAATATAAACTGAAATGTTTAATTTATTGGCGTCTGAGTGAAGAGTTATGGGCAGTACCGCTGAATGTATTGGTGGTGATTGTCAAGGGGAGGGGAGGATGTCGATTTGGTTCACTAATACTTATTGCCGCCAGTAGCACAATGTCTAAGCACTAGGTACAAACATCGTTTGAGCAACGCAACATTATTACATTTTTGATGACCCGCATCCTCTCTACTTTAATCCATCCAAAGATCTTGTGCAATTTGCAGATGATAGTGTCCTAATCGCACATGCTCCCATACTACCAAAAATTCAATTTTTGCTCATCTTCTTGCTCTTTTTAAAATATCAGTAGAATTATTTAAAGAAGTTAGATCTGAATATCTTTTGAGCTTCTTGATCGATTTTCCAAAAGGCCTACTAGGAATCAAATAATCCGTTACAATTCCGGCATTATTTGATATACCTCTAGCTTGTTTAAAGATTATTATCTTTCATACAATTCATTTCTTATAAAAGTTTAAGTATCTGTTCCTCTTTAAAGTTCTACACAATATATTCTGTTATAATTCCTTTTTCGCTAACAATTCGCCAATTTCTCGAGAAAGTGGTTTCATTGATTCAGTATGGTTTATTTTCGGACCAATAATTTCAATTGTGTCGTATAATGATAAGGTAAAAAATTAATTATAGGTGCGATCTTTTAAACTAACAAATTAATTGACACTCACAGAAAATACACAAATAACACAGCCGAAGAACTGCTAGATCGATATCCAACTACTAATACAAAATTAGTTAACTAACAAGATGTAAGTTAAAATTTCCAGCATAGTTACTAACCGTGCAATAAAGATTAGCGAGCTTTAAAATCTCTTAGAAGTAAAAAAAACCTATACCAAGTATGTTCTATCATTAGCACACCTTTCTATATTAAATTGGTTGTTGATTACTTCTTTTTTTTTTGAGATAGTTTCTTTGTGACGTTTTTGGCTTAGCCTAATTGCTTTTTTAATTTTAGTACCTTCTGGATGATGCTTCTTTGGCCTTTCCGGCTATGGCTAGAAATGTCATTCCATTAAAATCCTTTGAAAGCGTATGAACTATTCAAAACGGTCTAGGGTATTATCGATTAAGAACAGCATCGAATGTTGAAAGCCCCTTCCTGAAATCATACTGGCTATTGCTGAAAATATTTGATTTTTCAAAATAATCAAAAAGCTAATTTAATAGAATTGTTTGCAGTATTTTTGAGAAAATTGGTAACAGGGAGATTGTTCGATTATTTGTTGGATTGTGATTGTATACAGGGATAATTAAGCCTACTTGAGTGACTAAGTACTTTTATAGTTATAGTTTAATAGTTTATTCAGTAAATAATGTAATTACACTACATAATACACATTATAAAAGAATATAGTCAGAACGAAAACATAATTTGATTAGTGCGAAGAAGAAAGTAGAAAAAAAAATACAATAACATAAACATATTTAACTACAAAAATCTTCTATACTATACAATTCCTTATTTATGATATAGTTTAATAGCTCACCTTTAAAATCTTTTAATGTTGTTAGACCTCTTATACTGCCAGGTAATTGGTTATTCGGTTTTAGGCTATTATATGATAGTAGCTTTTCCGCTAGAGATAATCTGTGTATCGGATAGGCATAAAGACTAGCTTGTCGTGTAATGTATGTGTGGTTTTGGTTATATTTACTAAATTTGTCTTTGTTTAAAGTTAAAAATCAGTATTTCATAAATGTATAAACCAAACAGCGTCAAAACTTCTGCCTTTTTAAAGTAAGTGTGTGCTAGTGTGCTTTGTCCATAGAATATGATACCATATCTTAAGATCGCTTCACAATTGGCTTTATATAGAGTTATTAAAGTTCTTTGGTCCAGTACTGCTTTCAACATACGTAACGAATAGTAGACTGAGTTTAATTTACCTAATTCGTCAGTGAGTTTTCCAATTTAGTTTGCTATCAATAGTTACACCTAACAATTTCGTGTGATCTACTGGTTCTATTTTTATATTTATATCTTGAAAGTTTAGGTTAGTTTCATTTATTTTAGGATTTTTTGTGTTAAATACTATTGCTTTTGATGCATTTAAAATTAATTTGTTATTATATATATATAACATTTTTATTGACAAATATGTACAGTACAATTTAACATTTAAATAATAAATAATTGATGAGGTGTTAGTGTGTTAATCTGTCAAAAGGCTATCGACCAGAGGTCTTTTTGCCTTGATTTGTCCAGTCATATGGCGTCAGTCTTTAATGAGTAGATGCATGAAATGATGAAATGAAATCAAAAATGGTAGAATGTGGGTTTTTAAAATTAGGGATTAGATTTGGGTTTCTAGAAATACAATATAGGGATAATATGTGAAAGTTGAAAGGATTTTTGGAGAATTTTTCTGATAGGAATCGAAGGCGTTCTTGGATGGGAATAACTAAGGTAGTATCATACAGGAGCTGATTAGAAGGATTATATAAAGGATTGAGAGGATGACGGAGTTTTGTTAGGGTACGGAGGGATGCTCGCTCGCTAACTTGAATATTACGGGAGATTGAATTGGTGGGATTGGGATAGAGGACACAACCATAGTCCAGTAATGGGCGACAAATTATTTTATATATTCTTACTGCAGTTTTAGTAGTAATACCATTATTTTTGTACGTTAAGCATCTAAAATGTTTTGCCCTGGTGGTAATTTTGTTTTTCATTGTAGTAGTATGTTTTTAAAATTAATTTTTGGATCTATGGTTATGCCAAGGTACTTTACGGAAGCTGCGGGGGGGGATTTGTTATTATTTAACCATATTTGTGTTTCTTTCGTAATATTTTGAGCTTTATATATTACACCCTGCACGTTTTCATTTACAATGAGCTGGTTTGAGTCATCTGCATATATCTCTAGTATTCCATCGTTTTGTTGTATTAAATTAGGTAGATCGTTCACGTATATTAAAAACAGCACCGGCTCCAGAATGCTACCTTGAGGTACCCCTATGTTGGTCGTTCCCACTTCTGACATTCTATCGTTTATCAGCACTTGTTGTGATCGATCAGTTAAAAAGCTGTTTAATGTCGAGGGCATAATTGGCAAAAAAATCGATAATTGTAGTTTATAAGTCACCAACTAAGTATACAGTATTATGAATGCTGTCTATGCTATCTAATATGGAAGCTAAGATTTTGAGAAATATATCGAAATTGCCAGAAGGGTCGCGATATACAATCAGTAATATTAAACCGTGCAAAACTAATCCTGTGGTTTCACAATCTTTTTCAGAAAAAAAACTATCAAAATTGAGGGATTTATATGTAACATATTGTTACATACCATGATTAAAACTCCATGTTTAAATATTTTTTGTGAATAGTGACAAGCAACATGGAAATTGTCAAATAATACGGATTTTGATTCTGTTGGTGTAAGCTAATGCTCACAGATACAGAGTATTGAAAAATTCTCGCTGGAGTCATGAAGTATTCCCTCGATTTCATTAGTTTTTGCCAGATACATTGAGCGTTAAAATAAAAACAATTTATAAAGTTTTCGGTGTTAGTTCGCACATGTCAGTTTGAAGTGTTACTATACGAGATACAACATATTTTAATAAGTTGGCTTTGGTACGTTTTGTTAGATAGAAGTTATTAAAGACATCGAAATTAGGTATTCTATTTGCTGCATCTGAGGTTTTTTGGGCACTTTGCCAGGATACCATTCATGTTATTTATCAACGAGTTTAGTATTCGCCTTTTCCTCCAAAGAGGGTTTTGTATTAAATAAACGTTAGTATGTGTGACAATAGGCAATAGTAATTGTTTAAAACGTTGAGTGTTTATCGGTGTCCCTCATAATGCATCCACGGTACCGGCCAGAATGAGTACATGATTTTCTTTTAGTGAAACCTTTACACATCTTTTGTAGATCTTCGACGGCATCGCAACATTTGGCATTAGGTTTGAAGAACGACGTGATATTGAGCTGCAGTTGGTAAATGGCGAATGTTGATTTATAATGTGTGCCCGTAATTATCAGCTAGAAGAAGTACTTTCTAGTTGGGCTTGTAAATTTTACAAAGTTCACTTTATTCAAAATCTTTTCTTTTACTGCGGTCATCAGTATAAGCCTATTAATTTTGACCTGTATTTAAGTATTTTGTAGATTTATTCTAACCAGATCTCTCACCAATCGTTCAAGAGTTGAGATATATTTGTATCAATTAGTACAGTCTTCTGCTAAAACTTTCACCAACTTATCATTGTCTATATTGCTGTATTCCTGTGATTTATACTGATTCAACTCATCTTGTAAATTGATGACATTGCGATTGGCTGAATTAAGATTATGTTCAAGTAGTTTTATTTTATTTTCAGTTGCAGTTAAGGCGTTGTTAAGTGAATCTTCGGCATCAATCGCTTCACGCTCAATAGTTTTCAACCAATTTGTTAGCTTTCTATGTATGTTCATGGGTTAAATATTCAATAATTTCTTGCCTGGTCGAATCAATGCTAGAGTTCAAGCTAGTGTTGTTAAGAGTCTTTAGACAACATTCCACTAGATATTTTCCTGCTTTTGTTTTTGCATGCAGTATGAAATATGTTATGGCAATTGATACACACGTAATTTTTAAATGTTCAATTTTTGGAACAATTAAAATTGCTTTTAGTATCGCACATTCTTGGACGCGTATTTTTCTTTTTAAATAAATATTAAAATGAAGTTTAAAACTACTTTTCGATGTAATAAAAAGAATTAAAAGTTCAGTGTTCCGTAGGATTAGAACCTTGCCTCCGTATACTTTGAAGATGAATAATGATAGTTAAATTTAAAAAAAAAAAACAAAAAAAAAATGAAATGTTAAAGGAGTTAATGTATGAGATTACACACTTCACACCAGTGTGGGGTGTTGACAAGGAAACAACAATTTAATAATTTATAATTATATACGATAGTTAAAAAATTGAATACTTAGGTCATATTATAAAAGGTGATCAGTATAAACTACTACGACTAATTATTAAAGGTAGAATATAAGGAAAGATATATGTCGTTTGAGGAAATAACTTGTGGTTAAAAGACATTCAGCGTTAGTTCGGCTGTACATCAATCGACATTTTCCGAGGGACCGTATCGAAACCTATAAATACCAATTTGATCGCCTCCCTTTGTCAGAAGAAGGCGTAAAAAGAAACAAAAAAATCTTTCTGATTGCAAAAAATAACATTATATAATTTTTTTTAGAAATTTCAGGCGGAATTCGCTCGTTTTCATGATCATGTACTTAAATTCATAAACTTCTACTGTCGCATTGTGCACCAGAGCAGCTTTCAATTCTATTTTTACTTTCCCTTTACAAAGTATTTCGATAGTATTATACAGCGACACACTTCTTAGAGTTAGAATAGAAAAAAAATATTTATTTGCCCATAAAATTATATATAATAAATTGTTGTTAAATAACTACTAATTGAGATATACTTAACGAGAATTAGGAATTTAATCATAATGTTTTCACACTTTCAATTGAATTCAATTCAGTGTAAGTATGGATTACCACGTAGTAACAGTCGCAACCATTCTCTTTAATAATGTTTTCATGTCATCTATCTTTTATTAGAGTAAATCTAATATGATAAAAAGGATGTACCAAAAATAATAATTAGAGGACCATTTAAAAAAAGGTAAGCTATTTATCGAAAATGTGTTAAACTATATTACTTATAACAATAACAATATTATTTAAAAAAAAACAGTTTCTATTATGTATTAATGCATTAAATTAATTATATAGTAAAACATATTTAACATTAAATCATGTGAAAATTAAAATACAATTATTCGTTATAATTTGAGAGATCGGACAACATCCATATTTTAAGATATTGAAATTTTCATCATAATCACGACTTCACCCGTGCCTGTTTGGCTTCAATTCAAAAAAATATATATATAAATTAATTTCAGACAGTCGAAACGACTTTCAAGGCAATACGGCATTAGCAGAAAATCGCATTAAAATTTTAAAATGAAAAGTTGCACGGCCTACTCTTCAATTATTCGCGTAATTAAATATTTCCGATCAATTTAACGTAACCACCCACCGCCGGATAAGCTTAATACATTTCCAATCGAGCGGCAAATCCATCAATAGTGCAATTAATAATTATTTAGAATGATAAATTTTATATTTACGAAACTGAATTTCAATTGCGTCTCAAAATCATTTATGTATGTCTTGGCATACACTAATAATTAGATTTAAAACAATTGTATAATTAATTACTCCACAGTTTGACAAAAAGCAGAAATCAATAAATTAAGTGTTTTATATTTGTTTATCAGAAATTAATGCTGAAAGCAACATTCTGGTAATGTAAAATTAATAACTGAACAACTTTTTTTTAAAAATAGAAATTTTATTCGACTTAAGAAATTGAAGAATTTCACCCTTTTTTAATCAACCCTTTCTTTATCTCTTACAGTTTTCGAAATCCCCGTAGATAATCCATAGTTTGGTGAAGAGTATAATCAAAAAAATTACACTGGTTAAGGATAGAATTAGAAAATATAGTGGTAAGAAAGGATCCTATAGAGGACGTCCAAAACAATTATTGAATGTCTAATAAAGTTTATGGTAACTTGACAGGTAAATTACACGCTAAAATAAGATAATTTGTAATGTTTTTAGACCACTAAAACATTGAAAATTCTCTTATTTCTATTTCAAAAATTTGATAATTTCTGCGAAAATTTTACTTATATTGTTTTATACATATAATACAAATAAATGCGTTTAGTGGACACCAATATTAATTGAATTCATTCGGATTTTTTCATGAATTTCATAAGCTCTACGCAATTTTCGCGCCGTAATTCAATCCCATTGTTTCATATTAAATTGTTGATGACCGCACAATCAGTTTGAAAAATGCTAATACCATTCACGGTTTTATTATTATTGACGTGGAGTTAACAAAATTGGTTTTGTGGTGGCAATGGAACGTCGGAAGTGAACCGAATAACAGGTGGCGCATTGTTTTCGAAAATATGCTGTTCCATTCAAAACGTCGACGTGACTTTGATGTAATTCACAATGCACACCGAATTCTGCACGTTGCATAACGAGGGCTCGTCCCTTTTGTCGGTGCAAACCAACAGATAATTTATTCACGGTCGTTGGCATTAAGTACAGATTATAAAATTGATAATA
This sequence comes from Ontholestes murinus, assembly GCA_963969525.1. NCBI lineage: Eukaryota > Metazoa > Arthropoda > Insecta > Coleoptera > Staphylinidae > Ontholestes > Ontholestes murinus. The sequence goes on from OZ018395.1 coordinate 18,141,347, forward strand.
AAATCAATTTTATCTACTCCTATTGGGTTATATATTTATTATTAATCTAGTTTAGTACAAATAATGGTATATGCAAATAAATGAACTGACATTTTTAATGCACATTTAGGTTATGTTTGACAATTAACATGTCAGTTCATTTATTTAGCACATGAAAGAATTGACCTACGTTTTTGATTCCAACGCCACCCGGGACTGCAATAATTGTTGGACACCCGTTATAATTAAATAGCGTGAGTTATGAATCAACTCACGCTATGAATTATAACTCACCGTTATCGATCAGGTTGTCATGGTTTTTTCTTTAAATTTATATTTTCAAGTTAGCTGAAAATTGACAAATGCCAAAAAACTTCTCCAAGCGCAATTCTCGAATATAGTAAATATTATTTTAAGTAAAATATTTTACCAAAAAATTGTTATTGTCGTAGATAAAGTATAATGTTTATATCGTTGAATAATATACTATTACCTAACACTCATTTAACCAATTGCTAGAAATGGTCTGCATTCCATTCCTTGGAAAAAAGTAGATGCTCATACAAGATATGGTTTATTTAATCTGTTTTACATTCCTTTCTTGCCCTTACCTAGACATTAATATATATTTTTATAATCCCCGACGGTGTTTATAATTGATGAAATAACAGTTTATCGACTAGCTTTTTAATCCATCTATATAGTCAATTCGTTATTTATTTTTTTAAGTGGCTTTCCGTGGCAATTATTTACCGGGTGAATAATGTATTCCTTATTTCCGTTTCGTTCCGATATTCCAGGACATTACCTCCCTCAAGTATTCAATTACATCCGGATAGTCGGACATAGGAAAGAAGTTAATGGAAATTCAAGAATCATTTTATATTTATCCGATAATTAGGTTCGAATGCCGGAGCGCTTCCATTCCAAATGTATTCTTATGCGAGACAGATTTTTATTTTCACGAATTATAATCGGTGTAAAATTAATGAGGCTTTTTGATAATTTCGACCTAAGTAATACCTGACGCACAACGATTATAACTAAAACCTTACGTCGCGATAAATAACAGTTTCTATTATGTATTAATGAATAAAAATTGTACAAAACGGCGATACTAATTTGTCAATACTTATCATTTTATTGTTCTTTGAAATTATTATTCTATTAGTTTAATATTAATATATTTAATGTTAAATATTCGAGCTAGAAGCTCAATAACTCAATAAAACCTTTAATGCTTTATTTGAAACCCGCATTTAGTTATTAAGATTAAGATATTAACTTATCTCCTTCGCGATTTTTAATGGTAACTTAGAAAGGTTGATGTACAGGGTCCATTATAAAAGTAATACGCTTTTTCTGGGGAAAATATATTTATTAATCGTACCGGTGTAAATGCTTTATATTCTTAAAAATACTCTCCCCTAGCATCAATATACTTACAGAAACGTGTCTGCCATGCCTAGAAATGCCTCGACGGGAATGTCTCTTATAAACGTTGCAACATGCTTTTGGATGTTTTCCACGACCTTTAAGCTATCTCTTTAGTCGAGGTAAATATAATGATTACATTTATAATAGACCCTGTATAACAAAATCGAAAATCTCTGCTAAATTTAAAAAGAAGAATATCATATTACGAGTACTTTATCGTACGATGTACAGGGAAAGTAAAAAAAAACATTTTAATATTTGTTGCAAAGTAATAGTTGGTTTACATTCAATTATTTCGAATATCTAAAGATGACTATTCAAAATATCAATTGAAAAATAGATTTTTGTTATCAAGATAACAAAAGTTACGCATTTATTTCATTTAGACCATATGTTCTATCCTATCTAAATGTTCTTCACTGAAATAAAATAGTAATTAAAAATAAGAATGTATGTATTGTTTTTGTAATTTGTCTCTGCGTGTATTTTTCAAGACAAACCCCAAAGATTTAAATAAATAAAGTAAACTTTGAAAATGGGAAAATTGCGTACATTAATAATGAATATATTTTAAAATTTCTTCTAATAATACACATAAAAGTTTTCTCTTAATACTTCCTAAACTAAACTCTTGATGAAACAAATTCCTAAGAGGTTTGTTTATATCAATACATTCATTCTGATATACTTCTTGTATATCATAATTAAACTACTAATAAGAACATGGAATACAACAAGTATATCAATCTAAACAAACCGATTACATTATTTCTTATATTTTTAACGTGTCTTTATTAACACTTTGATAGAATATGTTATGCAACCTAAAATACACTCCTCCGATTTGAAATAACTCATTGATACCATTTGAACGCATTAATTATGTATGCCCTATAATTTATTCCGTGAATTAATTGTGTCGCCCAAAATATATAACTAACGCTCATGTTGTATTTTTAATTATTACGATTAATTATGGAATTCAAATAAATATTTAATGCATAATGTGTTGTCTGCTAAATACTTGGTATATTAAACTATTATTGTATATATTGTGTTTTATATCATAATAGTATCTTACTATTTAAATATTACATATATAAAACTATTGGACATGATGAATTTTTCAAATTCCAAATTTTTATAACTGTATGAAAATTTTTATCATAGATAGAATAACACAAATTTAATAGAATAAAACAAAAATGTTATACATACAAATTTATTTATATTTTTAATATTTTACTTTCTTAAATTCTGTGACGACTTATGTAAACGACCTTTCGTTGGTAAATAATAATAAATGTGCTTCTCTTCTCTTATAATACAAAGGAAAGTAGTATGAAAAAAATAGGGCTTTTATTTAATTATACGTTTAGAAATACAATACATGATTTCGAAGATATTTTTTATTCAAATTATATTCTATGAATAATTTTCAAAATGAGTTTATCTACGATCGTACAGAAAGTAGACGCTTTTTGCATCATTTTTCATTGTAAAAGTGGCGTTTTAAAGCACTAGTGCTTTTTTACGTTTTTATTGCACAGTAATGTCAAACTGTTTTTATTGCTCAGAAATGTCAAATTTGACAGATGAATGCATAGCACAAATTTTCGACGAAAAACTTAATTTTTTATCAATTGATACAAATAACTAATAAACTATAAATAAAATATATAATACAAACGAAATGGCAGATTTAGGAACTCCGAAGATTTCATTTAATGCAAGTCGAAGCGATTACAATAAAGCGAACATTTTTTCCATAAATAATAATGGCGGTCGACATTTGTGCAACTTGTTTACTGGCTGCTAAGTAACGCTTTCATTAGTGCATTGCGGGTAAAATATGTTTTCATTCATTGAATTATTGTAAGGACATTAAAATATTACTCATAAGAATATATTCTTTGAAATCCTTTACGATCGAAGATAAAATTTTGTAAGGCACACGTGTAAAAAGTTTCTTTATTGCACTCCTGGCTTTAAAAAACTCGCTCGTTCCTCGCTCGTGTTTTTAAACGCCAGTTCGTGCAATAAAGCATCACTTTTTACACTTGTACCTTAAATAACTAAATTAATAATGATTATTTTATTAATAATTATGTCATTTATTTACCTAATAAATGAAGTGGCAAGCATATTCACAAAAATTTAAAACTCTCAAAGAGCATCAAGGTTAATATCCAACTAAATAAAGCTAAATTTATTCAATTTATGAGAAAAGAATTAAAATAACTCTTCTCTTCTGAAATTACAAATAAATAAACAACTAAAAACTAAATCTGATTATTTTAAAACTATCTATGCAACCGAATATACAAATTCACTTGTTGAATCGGGAGTGCGTTGCCCGGCAACACATGGTAAACACAACAAACAACTTTTCCGTTTCCATTTCGGCATGACGCTGTATTTCGAAAACGCCGTGAATTTTCCCGAAATTGGGACCATTTCCACAAATGAAACGTGGCATCCCAATGCACCACTTCTTGCAGTCGGGAGTTACTCACAGGAGAAAGGTGGTTTTGTGACAATCTTCGATGATCTAGTAAGTAACGACAATCAATATTTTAAGCCGCACTGAGTAACAATCCACTTACACAACAGTGTTTTGTTATGTATTCTTAATAACATTCAAATATCATGTTATATATGTTGGAGGCTTCTACTTCGTTATACATTTTTGTAAATTGAATAAAACACGATAACTTTGTTTGTGTTTGATAATGACAAGCTAAATTTGTCGAAACTAGTCACAATAAAAAGTTTTCAAGTTATACAAACAAAGTTATCGTGTTTTATTCAACATTCAAATATCATGTAAGTTATAACAAACTTAACACAGTTGTTAATTATGCTGAAAAAAATTCACAGGTAGAATACATAAGAATATTAATTGGATAAAATTAAACCTCGTGCAAACATTTTATAAAGCTAAAATTATTGAAAAAAAACAAAAGCAATTAACTTCATTAATCCATTTTTAACAATTGATGTTTGTTATTTTAAATTTTTTTTAAGGTAAATAACTTATTAACGAATCTGCTGCATGAGATTATTAAATTAATTTTATATCTTATTGTATCTTTTATTTATCCAAATTGCCTATAAAATATCTTAACATTTACACATTTATATAAAACTTGCTAATAAATTATCCTTCAAGTCACATGCTCAATCTATTCAAGACCTTGCCTTGCATTTCAACATCTAGAGCTGTTAATATATACAAAGCCATTTGCCGGCCTCTGCTTGACTATGGGTCAATCCAAATTACCCAACTCCATACTTCTACCCTTCACCGCATCGAAGAAACTAAAAGAGCCGCTCTCAAAACCCTAACAAAAATAAGACACCCAAATAATCCTCTCTAGAAACCATCAGGGCAGAAAACCAATGGTCGACACCATGAACAGGAGGAGTAAGCTATATTTATCACACTTTTATCTTTGTTTTATAATTATATTACTATATTTATCCGAATAAAGATGCTCTCTATATTTACAAAATTTTGTTTGCAAATTAAAAAGGCAGTGTTCACATTTTAGTCCTCTAAACATTCAAAGGGCAAAATAAGCCGAATTTATTAATGTGTAATTTTGTCGAATTACATCATTATTCCTAATAATTGAATTAATTTTTGCAAATTAAATAATTTAGAATGTACTTATCTCTTTAAGTGGTCTTTTCATGTAAGTTTTGCATTGTGAGTTTAAAAAACTAGTAATGATAAAAGTATTTTATAATAAACTCTCTGTTAGCATCATCTAATTTTCTTAATTACAATTACAATTCTCTTAGTTTGCTTCAAGTAAAACTAATTGAAAATAAAGCAATATACAAGTAAAATATAGCAGGTAAATTTTATTTATACACCTTTTTATTAATTTAATGTTTCACCAATTGATCAATAAAAAACAAATACATGATGTATCTATTTTTCTCATTTAGCACATTTAAAATGAGAAACAATATATTACATACAGCTGAGAGATGAAATTGTGGGGGTTAGAAGAGGAAAGATTGGTGAATGAGGGGTAGGTGACTGGAGAGTGGAAAGAAGAAGTATGTATGAGAGGGTGGGACTGTCAGAGGGGATCGTGAAGGAGTAGATAGAATAAGGAGTAAAAGTGGCGGGATGGGTGAAAAGGTGAAAGAGGTGGAAAGGCAAGAGAGACAAGGATCCTAAGAAGGTTGGGGATGGGAAAGGAAGAAAAAGAGAAGAGAGGAGGAATGAAATGTAATTTGTATTTTGATTTTTTATGCCAATAAAGGTGTTTTTTTATATTACATACAGTGTAAGAAGTAGATTGTAGATTAATTTTTATCAATAATAATTTGTGTGCATTACATCAATTTGTCTAATTAGGGTGAACCACTGCGTGATGTGGAATTTCCCTACCACTCAGTGTCTCAAGTGACGGCGGTGACTTGGCATCCGGAGAGAAATATATTAGCCACGGGATGGGAGAATGGTGAACTAAAGATATGGTCGGGGAATGAGAAGGACTTTTCACTAGTGAATGGTCCACACTCGGCACCAATTGTTCTTTTGGAGTTCAGCGAAAGAGGTGGCAGATTGGTCAGCTGTGATTCAGTAAGTAGACAATATTTCTCACTGATAAAAACATTTTAACAGAATTCCAGATTAACAAGCAAAAATTTGAGGTAATTATTAATTTCTATTCATCTAAATGTTTTTAACTACATAATATTACTTTGTTTTACAATATTATATACCGGGTGTCTCAGCGTGCGCGCCGAGTAGCTTTACGGCTAAACGGTTTATTTTTTTCAAAATCCGTTTTCGCAGGAGTATGTAGGTGTATTGGGACCACATTTTAAAATTAGTTTTAAATATACAGGGTGTCCCATAAAAGCATGGCGTATCATAGTTATGTTTTTTCTTATGGAACACCCCATATTTGATATTTTTTTCAGATTCTACATCAAAAATAAGGGTAACTTTCATTATAAGATCATATGCCTAAACCTAATAATTTCTGAAATATTTAAACAATTTTGGAAAAATTGACGTTTCGAAAAAAAATTATATCTTTCAAATAGGTGAATGAAAACAAATGAAATTTTGTGTCAGTATATTAGACTAATGGGTGAATATTTTAGGCCATTTATAGGAATTTTAAATATTAAGATGTTTTGATAATTTAATGTGTCTACAGAAACACATCCAAGGTCAAATTTCGTGCTTACTTTAAATGGAACACCCTATATCTAATAAACCTATCTTGTAGCAAATTTTATTATCTTTCAAAAAGTATAAAGGTATTCTATACCTGTTACTTATAGTTTTCAAGATATATCCATTTTTGTTAATTTTCGACATAATAATTATTAGTATCAATTATTGCAATAGTCAGTTAACACAACCAATGATTTTCGAGATATTTCCAAATTAACACACTAATTGAATAATTTATTTACACATATGTACATGATTACGTAATATCGTCTTAGAATTTCAAAAAACATAACGAAAAACAACAAATGAAATTAACAAAATAATAACAACATTATTTTTTTATAACAAATTTTCAAAAATACCACCATCGCACTGAATGCATAATTCAATTCTTTTTTGAAACGATAGTTTAACATTTCTTAGCATATTGGGTGTTATTGATCTAAATGCATCCTTAATTCTGTCCTTCATGTCTTCAACAGTTGTGGGAGGAGTGGTGTATACTTGATTTTTAATATACCCCCATAAAAAGAAATCCATGGGGGTTAAATCAGGGGATCTAGGTGGCCAAGCTACGTGACCTCCTCTTCCATTCCATCGCCTATTAAATATTCTATTTAAATATTGACGAACCGCCAATGAAAAATGAGGTGGCACACCATCGAGCTGTAACCACATGTTTTGGCGAATATTCAGTGGAATATTCTCTAATAATAATGGAAATTCTTCTTGGAGAAATTGTAAAAATATGGGACCATCCAAGTATCCATCGAAAAAATGAGGTCCAATGACGTAATTACCCAAAATGCCTCCGAATACATTAATACTCCAACGATGTTGTCGATCAGTAATTTGAAATTTGTGGCAATTTTCGGTGCTGTAATAATGGCAGTTACGTCGATTAAAAGATCCGTTATTATTAAAAGATGATTCATCCGTAAATAAAATATTATTCAAAAAATCTTCATCATCGCCACTTTTATTTAAAACACATAAACAAAAATCTAACCGCTTCTCGAAATCCGCATTATTCAGATGCTGGTGAATTTCATAGTGATATGGGTGGTATTCATGTTTTTTTAATATCCTTGATATGCTCGCCTTGCTTAACCCAGTCTTACGAGCTACTATACGTGTACTCGTGCTAGGATTATCTATTACAGAAGTAAGTACCTGTAATTGTGTCTCCTCGTCCTTAGTTACAGTGTTGAAGTTCGTTTTTTTCAGATACTTGACACTGCCTGTGGTTTTAAATATATTTAAAACTTCCTCCAATGTCTTCTTATTAGGATGTCTCCTATCAGGGTACCTTTCGCGATATACTCTTTCCGCTAAGAGACAATTTTCATAACATTCCCCTATTATTAGGATCATGTTAATTCTTTCGTTTAAGGAATATTTCATTTTTGCGGTCGTTACAAATGATTCGAATGTGTCAACTGACTTTGTTTATAAACAAAAGCTACACACTAGCTTATTGCAATAATTGATACTAATAATTATTATGTCGAAAATTAACAAAAATGGATAAATCTGGAAAACTATTAGTATTAGGTGTAGAATACCTTTATACTTTTTGAAAGATAATAAAATTTGCTACAAGATAGGCCTATTAGATATAGGGTGTGCCATTTAAAGTAAGCAAGAAATTTGACCTTGAATGTGTTTCTGGAGATACATTAAATTACCAAAACATCTTAAAATTTTAAATTACTACAAATAGTCTAAAATATTCCCCCATTAGTCTAATGTACTGATACAAAATTTCATTTGTTTTCATTTACCTATTTGGGAGATATGATTTTTTTTCGAAACGTCAATTTTTCCAAAATTGTTTAAATATTTCAGAAATTATTAGGTTTAGGCATATGATCTTATAATGAAAGTTACCCTTATTTTTGATGTAGAATCTGAAAAAAATATCAAATATGGGGTGTTCCATAAGAAAAAACATAACTATGATACGCCATGCTTTTATGCGACACCCTGTATATTTAAAACTAATTTTAAAATGTGGTCCTAATACATCTACATACTCCTGCGAAAACGGATTTTGAAAAAAATAAACCGTTTAGCCGTAAAGCTACTCGGCGCGCACGCTGAGACACCCGGTATACTTATAAATATATCTCTTAAGATTTTTGTTATGTACACTTATTATTTATTAATTCATTAATTTAACTGTATTTTTAAATAAGGACACAATTTAATTTTTGACAATTTTTTCATTGTTGTATGTATTTTCAGCCCTAGGTTTAAAAAGTTTGTTTTAATTAACAAAACCTTCCTGTGCCTGACTATTAAACACCAAATAATAAAACATTTTATAGTTGAATGATTTACTTTGTGATATACAGATCTAATGATTTAGACTAATTATTATAATAAAACTAATTTTTTACTCAAATAAATAACCAATAAAACTGAACTATCTTAAATAAAATTAATACTTCCGCTAGGACATTCCTGGTGAAACATATTTAATCTACAAATCCACCCCTCTGAGCTATCTTGTTGTTAATTAATTTTATTAATTTTTATATTTACTTCTTATCACTTAATCATGATAAATAAATAAGTGGTTAACAAAATTGTGAAAAGATTGAATTATTGTTTCTCTGCCAAAAACAGAAACGGGCAAGTTTTGTATCATTCAATGTCTGTCGAGGTATTAGCCAGAGAAGTAGTTGTTTCAAAAGTGATTTGTTTTGTAGTATTAATAAGACTCATTTGTTGTAAATTTATGTAATATTTTCGTGTTTTTTCTAATTATTAGTTAATTTTCTACAACGTAAAGGACTTTACATTACATTTTTATTAAGTTTCAATCAATTTTGGATCTCATCATTATAGTGCAGTTGAAGTCAGGGAAATAGTTTTTTTTATGCAAAGAGAGAAAACCCATTATTTAGTACTCCTACCGACTAAAACCTCCCCTCTGTGCAGTCAAATACCAGATTTTTCTGACCGTGAACTTCAGTGAAATATTGCTAGACGAATTATTCTTTAAATCGTTCGTCCAGTTTGTCGTTAACCGACACCGAACGAATTGCGGTGGCTCAAAGGATTGGGTTTTTGTTTGTTTTGCTTTTTATTATCTGAGAAAATTGATATCAGCAGGATGATTATCTACCGGGTGGACCAAATAAGATTTACTAATGTTAAACACATATAACTCTTGTAATAATCATTTATTAATTTTTGTTTACACATTACATATATTTTATTGAAATCATGTTTGAAATATGACATCAGACAAATGTCCACCATTTGTCTCGGTTCACAGATTGACTCTTTTTAATGCGTTTTTCATTACACCACGTAATGTTTCTGGTTCATGGGTCAGTATTTCATCTCCAATATTCTGCGTCAGCCGTCTAATAGTCTCTGGTTTATTAACATACACTTTGTCTTTTAAATATCCCCATAAAAAATGGTGATGTGGCCATCATAGTACTTTCCCTATATTTTACACGAAAACTATAAGGTTTACGCAAAAAAGCTATTCTTAATGATTTGTTCACCATTGAATTCTCTATAATTATTTGTAATGCAAGTTTCATGTAACTCTGACAGTTTATTAGCAATTGGCAATAAATGTCAAAATTTTCAATTTTAAATTTTTTTCTCAAAAGTTAAGAATTTTATGAAAAATATGTTCAAATAAAACTTGTTCAGTTTTTGATTACCTTTAACTTTTGTTTGAACCATTTTTTAAAATTTTTCATATTTAGAAAAATAAAACGAAAAAACCAAAAATGCCTCGAGTAAACATCCACTTCCGGTCTATGAATGTTCACCAAAAGCTTTTCAGTTCCAGTTTTTAATGATAAAACCTTAAGTTTAAAGTTTTATCTCAATCGGATTATTCGTTTTAGAGATACAGCGCCCACCGACAGACAGACAGACAGACACACACACAGACACAAAATTTTTTTTTCCAGAAATTAGTGCAATGGACTCAGGGGACCTCAAAACGGATATTTCCGCAAAAAAAATTTTTCAAAAAAAAATCACGATCACAATACTTCCCCTATATTTCATATAGGGAAAGTAAAAAAGTCGGACGCAGTTAAATCTGGCGAACGAGGTGGCCAAGGGAATAGTGATTTTTTTAAATCAAACGTTCGTCAAAAATTTCACGCAGCAGGTTCATAGTTTGCCTACAAGTGTGCATAGTTGCTCCATCTTATAGAAACCACAGATTAGGATTCTGCCGCAAAAAGTTTTCAATCATTGTTTTGTAAGAAGCTCCAGAAATCCGGAGTTATTTCCCCATTCTAGAAAAAATATGGGCCGATAACTCTACTGGCGATAACACCGCACCAAACAGTACTTTTAGATGAGTGCAACTGATGCTGGTGTGTTGCCCTTGGATTTTCAGAGCCCCAAAATCTACAGTTCTGTTTGTTGGCATAACCATTTAAATGGAAATGTGTGGCTAACTGTGTAAAACGAATAGCGTATTGTAGTCGTTGTTGGTGATCTTCCTGTAGCAGTGTTTGCACAATTTTGTATGGGTACATCTTAAGATCCAACTTTAAAATTCTACGCAATGTCGTTCTGAAAATGCCCGATTGGCTGGAACAACGACGAGTTGAGACAGATGGATATATATAAGAATTACAATTAAACTTTCAGCAGTGTAACAATATACCAATAATTCCACAGCCTTTTTAAAATCAGGCAAATACATCTAATCTCTATACTTAGAGCAAATGAAACACACGTCAGCAAACAATCTGTTTAATAATTGCACACATATTATACAAACTATAATACATACAGGTCTATATATTACCGTATAGAAATAAAATACTACAAAAATATTGGTAACATCTCACATATTTCGTTAATTAAGTGAGTAAAACCTGCAGTCAAACTAATGCTAAAAATGGACCGTGCGATTCCTACTTATCAGAGATGAAGAAAGCTAGTGTTACTTTTTTTATAAATATTTTAATATTTAAAATGACCCGTGTCTGGAACTTATATCAGTTTGTACAGCAGTGTCATGACGTACTTCTTTCTGTAACGGTGGGTCGCACTTAAAACCATGACGCCATCTTTTATTGAAAGTGAAGTGTCCTTATTTAATATGACTTGAAGTAAATGCGTAGGTATAATCGGCGATCCCGAAACCTTCTCCCATGGCTTGTTCGCGGGTACCTCTTGCGAGTACTCCTTCTGCATCTCATTCAGCTGTTCTTGTCCAGCGCCTGGAACACCTCGAAGTCCGATTTTCTCACTTGTATCTGGTTGTTCTTCGTGCCGACGTCACTCTCGACGACTTTGGTCCCCGGGTCGTTCTTCCACTCGCCGTCAACGTAAAATTTGTACTATCTATTATGGCCACGAAATCGCCGTCTTCCACTCGTTGAAAGTACCTCCTATGTACACCTCCTTTCCGCCGCCCTCCCATCTGAATACAGTCGGCGTTTTATCACAGTCGGCTTTTATTTGGTTACCTTCTGAAACTGTGTTTGCTCGAGGACGTTGAGGAGGTTCGAAAATACGGTTCTTCGTCCTCTTGTGATCCTTGCAATATCAGTTTGTGTTCAATTTTCTTGTCGAATGTAAAGGCCTGGTTTTCATCTTTGCATGGAGAAGACGGGGCTGTCTCAGCCAATCTGCAACACTCTTCCAGGACGGTCGGCTACTGAACCCAGTTCCTTAAAACGACCGACCAAACTCCTAATCATGAAGGCTGTAGGAACTGATTTTCAATTAAAAATATTGCCGATATTTACGCTACGTCATAAGAATTGATTGATTGTTGGCAAGAATAGAAAAACTCGATTATTTTAAATCGAAGCTTTAGTCTTATTGATTGCATGAAAGATAGTTTTCGATCGGTTTAGATGCTGGTCGAAAACCAGACCGAGATATTTTACCTCGTCTTTGAAAGTGAATTCCGGGAGGTCTGTGACTGAAGTGCATGGATACACTTTTGTCAGCATTGGTCTCAAGAAGCCACACTTATCGGCCCACGTCTCGAGAGAGTCGAAGGTATTCTCCAGGTGGGTTTTAGATACTCCTCTGTACAGGAGAGCACTATTAACTGTGTATTGTGCGATCATAACCGGAGCCACGTTGGGTATGCCTCTGGTGTAAATATTATAAAAGCGGAACCCTACCAATATCATACACTCACTGGAGAACGTAGCGTTCACCTTGGTGCAAAAATTCCCTTTACGAAGGAAATCTTACAGAGTCCGGATGAGGTATTCAGGGTACTTTAGCCATATCATTTCATAGATTAGGCCGTAATTCTGAACTCTGTCAACGCCATCTCTTGAGCGTTTTGAAAAACTTAAACACATAATGTGGAAGCTTCTTCATCGACTCAAGTCGACGATCCTATCGCCATTACGCAGGATAGCTTCCATATGGAAGATCGGGTCTTCTATCTACGGCGGTCGATCTTTTTGTCGCGAATGAGAGGCTTGAGTTCAGGTGGGATGTAGAGAGGATACCCTCCACACCATGGACTCTTTAAGAGCTGTAAGCCTGACAGTAAAGAGCTTAGAGACAGCTGCTTTAAGGTCGATCATCCTGTTAATGACTGGAAGGGAAATGATAGAATGTTTTACCTTTATCTTATATTTGATCAGATGGTTGATTTCATCTCATTGGTCTATTTGTTCCGATTGTCCGGTCCAGTATGACTGGATAAACGGAACTTAATTTATTAGGGGACCAGATCTCGTGGTCCGAATTAACGTTTGAAAGGACAGCCATTTCGATTTTATTCCACTATTCCACTCAAGGCTTTTAGAGATTAAATCGCCTGCCAAGATAGTCGGTATGTTTTCACTAAATACAAGATTTAAGTCAAAATAGATGGCGATTGGTATGCCGAGACGATCTTAAGAGAATAAGGTTCCGTATTTAGAACACACGCAGTTGCATGTAAACTGGTCTAGCCCTCTCTTAATAAAAATGTCGGTATCGCTATGACTTGGGTCGTTGTTATTGACCTGTAGGTATGTAATATAACCTATAACTCTGGGCTTCAGGCGTAAGCCAAGTAGAGTCTTGCTTGCGAGAATGGCGTAAATGTCTCTTGAACTAAGAGCTTGAGTTCGTCAATACATTCTCGAAGCCCAAGCGCTTTCCAAAAGGAAATGCGCACGGTAAACGGGCTTTTAATTTGAAATTTTTAACTCTCCAGGTATCCGCAAAGAAAATACTATCAAGGTACTGTTGCATTAATGCCACATTAATGGCTTAAAAAACTAGTTTTTTTTGCATGTATAAACCACACAAATATCTATTCAATAATAAATACTGAATAGCTATTAAATAGAGATTACTTAACATTATCAGCTATTTCATAAATATTAATTTACTTTATTTTATAATAGTAACATTTCTGGTTTATCTGTTAATTTCTAAAATATAGTATGTTTATTTTATAGACCGGTTCCTTAGTTGGATGGAAAGTGGACTCGCGTGGACAAATTGTCACTGCATTTCATCACGATTTGAAAGAATCCATAACACATCTAACGTTCAGATTGACGGTGAAAACATCTCCAGAATATGATGTTGAAGGATTGGCCAAGGCTGCCGTAAATGGAGACGAACATGCCCTGGATCTGTTCAGCAATTGGAGACCAAAGACCACGGCAAGAAAATTCCGAGTACAAGATGGAACAGACAATCTTTGCTTCTTTGTTGGGACACAAACAGGTAAATTAGTGCTATTTAAGAACTATAATAACAATATTTATTGCCCAACAGTATAAACCAATTACAGGACAATATAATTTAACTATATTGTTTAGAAAGTTAAATTTTCAATAATACGAAAAATGCATAAAATCAACAAGTCATAGCAAGAGTGCAGCATCGTTAGTCCGGTTTAGCAATTGGATGGGTGACCGGAACCATTCGCCATTGGGATACAATTAATGGCGCTTTGAGTGGCGGAGCGATCCTTTAAAGTAACAAACTCATTTACACAAATAACATGGCAGAAGGATCACGTGGTCGATATCCAAACGCTACTACTACTATTACCAAAGAATTTAATTTTAATAATTAGAAAAAACCCTTTTACAACGTTATAATTGACCTCTAGATTTACGAAATATTTTCGTGTTTTTCTAATTATTAGTTCATTTTCTACAACGTAAAGGACTTTAATAATTTTTATTATTTAATTTTAAGTTTATGGGAATTAAAAGTACAGTGCACGTCGCTTAATATGATCACAACGGGACTCGGGGTTTTTGATAACAATAACCGATTGATAATAATAGCCGAAAAACAAAACTTTATTTTAAATAAAAATATATAACGTAACAAACTATAATAACGTAACATTTTGAATTCTCTACAATTATTTGTTATATAACTTTCATGTTTTTTTTCCAGAAATTAGTTTAATGGACTCAGGGGACCTCAAAACAGATATTTCCGCAAAAAAAAAAATTCAAAAAAAAATCACGATCACAATACTTCCCCTATATATACTTCGTATATAGGGAAAGTAAAAATGATAACATAAACCGAAATCATGATTACTATAAACGAAAATTTCTGTATGTAGTATTACACGTTCGGCCCGTTCTTCGCAAAAGTGATAACAATATCCGATTGATAACATTATCCGTGATTCTAATAAGCGGCGTCTACTGTATCATTAAACTCCTATCATTATTTTTCTTATTTCTTAGATGGTGTGTAATGTAATAGATATTTTAATTAGAATGTCAAAATATTGATTTCATGCATTTAAGATTTAATTATAAAGAAAATAGTATTTAGTATTATTTATTTATTCCAATATGCTTACATAATATTCCAAAATTGTATATAAAATCCATTAATATCAACAAAAATTTCAATCACATATGGAAAGGGCAGAGTTCACAATATAGCGTTCTTCCACTCGTACCAATAAAAAGAAATAGTCTAAATTAAGCCAACCTGCACACAATAATTCAATATTAATGGTATTTTCGACCCTATATGTGTCTTCAAGTAATTACAAATAGCAATAAAGGCCACAGTATTGGTTTTCTGACAAATCATCAACCACAAGGACTAAATCTTAAAATTAAAAACATACTAAATGGTTATCGATTATTTTATAACTTCTTTGTTTTTTTCCTGCTTAATAATATTTACATTAGTCTTGAATAAGATCTTTATAACCATTATTTGATGTAGTTTTTTTGTTTGTTATAGGTTCAATTTATTATGTCAACCAAGGTGGAGCATGCACAGAAGTACTAAATACTGAAGGTGTCCCACTATCTTACATTCTTTATCATCCGAATTCAGAATCGATCATTGTGATGATGGAAGGTCTAACGTTAGGACATTTCCGCGTTGATTTCCAAGGCCATTTGACGGAGTTGGTTAAGGTGAAAATGGGTGGTCGAGTTCAAGGAGCCAGGGGAGTTTCTAATCAGGGATTAGTTTGGACGGGAGGAAGCAGTTTGGCTATTCTTACAGGTATTTTCTTTTTGCCAAATAGTTTAACAGTCAAAGGTTTATAAAACATGAACTCCTTCATGATTTTTTTGAAGAATAATTAACTTTTTGGAATTATATTTGCATCCACAGTTATTCCTACCATATAAAAAATTAATAAACACTAGACCACAAAAAAAATATATAATATACAGGGTTTGTTTACAAAGTTTCAAGATTGATTGTTTTCTTAGTATGAGCATGTGATATGACAGCTTATGAAGAACACGCGAGTGGAGTGAGTGCGTGAAAAACTGGTTCAGTAGAAAATGTAGCGTTATTTTGTGTTAAATTAAAGAAAACCGCGACAGAGACTTCTCGTATTATCCAAGAAGCCTACGTAGAAGAAACTATGTCACATGCAATGATTGTAATGCGCCATATAAGGGTTCGAAAATGGCTAAATAACTGCGAGGAGGTTTACCGAGCTGGGAGCCTTTTTACAAGCCGACTTGAGGAAAATCTGGTAAATATGCGTGAACTGCAATTGAGTCAGATGGTGTGTAAGTTAGGGATGAGATGAGAAGTGTGTGTGCCAAACTGGTTCCAAAAGCTCTGATGGATGAACAGATGGCGAAAAAATTCTTCAACGTTTGCAGAAGGTCCTAATTTTTCCATATAAAATAAGTTGTAATCACTTACTCCACAGTGGTGACAACTTGGTCACGATCCTGAAACGAAACGTCAAAGTGCGGAGTCATCTCATCTGCAAAAAGCAAGTAACGCGTGAAAAGCGTACTTATTGATTTGGTTGATGCTGAAGAACTGTTCCACAGACAGTTTGTTCCTGCCGCCGAGTATGTCACAGGTCAGTTGTACGCTGAAGTGCTCCACCATTTAAAGGATCGAGTCCACCACGTTTATCCATATATCAAAAACAATTGGGTTGTTCACCATGTCGCTAGCCGCTGCCGAACTTTTGGCTAAGTTCAACGTGTCAATAGACTCGCAAGCCCTCTTACAATTCTGACCTTTCTCCTAGCGACTTTTTGTTGTCCCCCAGATAAAGAAAGACCTGAAAGTAAAATGATACAACACGATTCCAACGCTCTAGGTGTCTTCGACGAGGTTCTTCAACACCCTTGCATTTTTGGATATAGTACAAAAATGTTTAAAACACTTTGTAGTCTCAGACCTTGAAACTTTATGAACACGCCTTGCCTTATATATTAGTGGTAAAAACAGTAAATGTTAGTTTTGTGTTTTTAATGAAATACCACGTAGCGACGGTTGCAGCCATCTTTTTGATAAAAATGTAATATTTATTTTAGGAGAATTAATAGTTAGAATCTGGGATATCGACAGCAATGACAATTATGTTCTACCGACAAACCTGAAAAACTATGGAGGCAGTGAGGAGCTCAGCAGGCAGATCAACGAGATGTTTACCTGTATGTCGTACTGCAAAATCAATCAAACGCTCTGCGCCGGCACAAACGCCGGGCGTATTTATTTTTGGGTCAGAAAGCCGAACAAGATAGACATCCGCGATCCAGAAGACGCATGGGAACTGCAGAACATCAGTAGCGTAACCGGTACCGTCAAACAAGTTCACTGGGGTTCGATACATCTGCGAGCGCCTATGCTCAGTGTCAACTGCGTAACCAGAGTTTACATAATGAAAGAACAGTCTTTATCGGTTTCCTTCAGCGAGAAAATTTGGGCCACTCAGAAGAACGCCACACAGATTTTGTTGGAGAATAGCGAAGATAATTTTCCACTAAACTTAGAAATACAGGTAAAATCTTTAACAATAATTATGCTTAAAACTCTATATATAGGAATGAAAAGTATTTTAATTATTACAGATGACTGGCTAACATAAATTAATTAATTTTACGCTTTCGTATTATTTCTTTTGATATATTTTCTTTTTCAGGTCACAGATTTATGTATAAACCAAGATCACTTACTGATAACAAATGGCCGCGTGATTTCCGTATATACCATAATAAGAAAGTCAAAAGTACGTGAGGAAGATCCCAAAGCTTTAAAGGAATCGAGTATTGCTGTGAATTTATTAAGTTCTTTCAGTTGTGATAACGAAAAGGTTTTACTGCATGGAAAGGACGTTATAGCTATGTTTGGTAGTGGAATTACGATACGCACAAATAATGGGAGCATCTTATCAACAATCCCTGTTATATCTAACGAAGGGGAACCAATTGGTGAGTTATCGAATATTAAAAATGATCCTCAAATAAATTACAGTAACAAAAATAAGGCACATATAAACGCCGGCGGTTGCAGTCGAAGTGGAGATGGCGATAGTGCAGCATATTAGTTTGGGTCAGCAATTGGATGGGTAACCGGTACTATTCGCCATTGGGATACAATGAATGGCGCCTAATAGTGACGGGGGCGATATTTTAAAATAATAAGCTTATTTACACACACAAATACAAAAATAACACGGCAGTTAATAGCCAAACACTACTACTACTACTACTAAGACATACAAAATAATATCAGCTTATTTCAAAAATATATTTCAGGAATGGATTTGTGTGGTCCCTACCTGACTATCTTCACTATGGACGGATATCTAAAAATCTACGACCTCTCTGAAAGAGACCCAAAGCTTTTGACGAACGTGAAAAGCATGTACGACATGTGCAGTGATTTCGGGGAAATAATCCAAGCGAAATGCAACAGCAACGGCACCAGAGTCGCGATGACCATAGCCGCCGGAAACTTGATCCCAGACGGAAAACTCTATGTATGGGACATTGAAAACGACAACTTGGTAATGTACGACTTTCGCAAAGACGTCGAAGCCGATTCAGAAGACGACGATGTTAAAGCGGAGAATAATTCGGAAGAGAATACGAACGCTTTCGACCTAATTTGCACGAATAGAATGCCACTGAGTTGCTTTTGGGATGTGGAGGATCCTAGATTGTTGGTTTGTAATGCTAAAAAACTGAAAGTACATGATAAGAGGGCTGGATTTAAAAATTGCAACAGTAAGTGATTATAATACAATTCTATATTAAACATTAAATAAAATACAAAACTGCAAGCATATAGAAATTTATCGATTTTATTTGTTTTAGAAAAGAAACAAGGTTTAGAAAATGAGGAACAGGTAATTGTGACAATGTTTTTTTCGCCAGATAAAGGAATCTGTATACAAGATATAAGAGCAACAAATGGAGAGGCTCGTTTATTAGGAATTGCAACTCCATATATCGCCATTCTTTATAAGTTATCTATCCAGAGAGAACTGATGAATGATTTTACTGGTTTAGAAACCTGTAACAAGGCAACAAAGGATGCTGTATTGGATTTTAGTTATAATCTCAGTTTGGGTAATTATAATATGCGATTTATTAACTTTAATTAATTACCACCTTTAACATAAGTTTTTATTATTAATTTTTTTAATTTTTAATTGCACAAATTATAAAGTACGAACAATGCCAACAGTTACATAATCATAATAATGTTTTTAAAATAATATTAAATCTATTATCTCCAATTAACAAAAATAGTTTGAATGATAAAAAAAATTATATAGGATTCAAAAATAATTATATTACAAAAGTGTTTATTCTTTTTTGTTATTCGTGACTATAAAAATTATTTTAATTAATTGAAAATTCTGTTTATAAAAAATTTTTTTTTTAATTCTAATTTAGCTTCATCATCATGAGGAGCATTATTAATTTTATTGAATAAAATATTTTGTAACAATTGAATCGATCTTCGAATGAAACCAGTGTAGTGTTAGGTGAGATAGGTATCTTGTTTTATTTACGAACTCTATTTAAGTTATAATGCAATATTCAGATGTGAAATTAACAATCAAAAATTAAATTTTTTCAAATCTACTAAACAGTTAAATTCTTCAAATGTATCTTTAACTGGTTAGTTTGCTTTTTCTAGGAAATATGGACGCCGCTTTTAAATCTATCAAACTGGTACAAAGCAGTGGAGTTTGGAATAGTTTGGCCAGAATGTGTGTAAAGACAAGACGCTTAGATGTAGCTGGAGTTTGCTTGGGCCATATGGGAGATGCTAGGGCAGCAAAACTACTTCGGCAAGCTATAGCCGACAAGAGTTTACCACAAGAGGCTAAAATAGCCGTTCTGGCAGTGCAGCTAGGCATGCTGGTAAGAAATAATGTAAAAAAAAGTATTACAAATGCATGAGGTGATAGTCTAAATCAATGATAATGTAAACTTACTAATTGTCAAATTGTATATTATATTTAAATCAAAATAGTTTGTTAACAGAGCAAACCAATTACTTTATTAAGAAAATCAAGTAGGTAATTAATCAGTGACTAAATTTAAATGAGTGTGTAATAAATAATACATTTGCTAAACAATTTAAAGTTATTTGAAAACACATAAAAATCTTGTTTAAATTACACATTTTATTAAAATTTATGACTATGGTTACTAAGCTATTCATTCTCAAACTTTCTCACACTTTTAGTTTGAAACTGGCTATTTTAATTTAATTGTGTCAAAAATTTAGTAACAGTTTAGTTTGCTTGTATTGCTGGAAAATTATAAAAATCTATAAATAATCACTGAACAAATCTAGAAATCAGAAATATATGCGTATAAATATTATCCCAGTTTAAAACATAAACAACGAAATGTTATTGATACTTCTGCTTTCAAATTTATACAAATGTATCACAAAACGAAAGCCTCCACAGTCAGTTTCACACAGTTTCGGAAACCCTATACAGGGTCCTGTAACAGTGCGTCGGGCTTTCCTAGCGCCTTTCTCATGAGAGATAGAAAAAAATGTTTCGTATAAAAATTTATTGATTTAAAAATCTCTATGCCGTAAAATTATTTTCAAATATACAGGGTGTCCCAATTTTGCGGTATAACAAAAGCACAAATTTTTTTTAAATGGAACACCCTGTATATTTTTTCATTTTCTAATTTGAATAATATTTTATAACTTGAACCTTTTTTTAGTTTTTAATTTCGATGTGGCATTTCCGAGTTATTGACGTTTTTCTGAAAAAAAATGTAAAAAGCGGAGGTTCACAAAAAAAATTATTCTGATGTTCTATTTAAAATTTAAGAAATTTTTTCAAACGGTTCTTGAATACGAATTTGTTTTTGAATAGATAGCTATGACTGAAAAAAATGCATCTGTCAATTAAACAATTAATTTGACATGTAAATGGGAGGTGTGAATTACAAAAAAACAAAAGAAGAAGAAAGCCTATCATCAACGAGGAATCAAAAAGACTTTGGTGAAGGAACTGGCATAAGCGAGAGGTCAGTACAAAGCATTCTGAAGAAAAATGGATATCAAGCATACATTTTTTTCAGAAAAACGTTAATAACTCGGAAATGCCACATCGAAATTAAAAACCAAAAAAAGGTTCAAGTAATAAAATATTATCCAAATTAGAAAATGAAAAAATATACAGGGTGTTCCATTTAAAAAAATGTTTGCTTTGTTATACCGCAAAATTGGGACACCCTGTATATTTGAAAATAATTTTACGGCATAGAGATTTTTAAATCAATAAATTTTCATACGAAACATTTTTTTCTATCTCTCACGAGTAAGGCGCTAGGAAAGCCCGACGCACTGTTGCAGGACCCTGTATATTATTGTTTGTGTCATGTTTTTATGTATTGCACAAACAAGTGGAAAAATTATAACTCGTAGGATGAAGCTGAACAGCTTTACACTCTGTGTGAACGTTACGATTTGCTCAACAAACTGAATCAATGCAGGAATAAGATGGATACGGCCAGCAGTATAGCTCAAAGTAAAGATCGCATCCATTTAAGGAATACGGAGCACGCGTGGGCAAGGTCTTTGGAACAAGAGGGTAACTATAAAGAAGCGACCGTGCACTATGAAAAGGCAAACACTCATCGTTATGACGTACCCAGAATGCTGATGGAGCAACCTGAACAACTGCAAGCATATATGTCAAAGACTACTGATCCGTAAGTTATAGTTTCAAACGTTTGTGTACAATCAGTTAATCTCATTATGCTAATCAATAAATAGAATGAAAATATTAAAACAAATAAAATAATTAATTTTTTGCCACTTTTCATTTTATTTCAATCTTATTTTCTTTATTTCAATAATTGAAAATATACCATAAAGTGACCTCTCCAAAATTCAAGTAATAATAATATTTGTATTACACATTCAAATATAAGAATTATTATAAATTAAGCAGTTATTAGCCGCATTTGATGACACATGATTTAAGCTATAAGATATAAACACAAGTTTAAATCCTCAAATAACTAAACTGACTTAAAATGTTATATTTATTTTGATGTAGGGAAATATTAAAATGGTGGGGACAATACATCGAATCTCAGGGTGATATGGCGGCAGCGCTTAGGATTTACTCGAATGCTAATGACATTTATTCACAAGTGCGCGTACTGTGCTTTTTGGGAGAGGAGGGAAGAGCGTCCGATTTGGCCAGATCTGGAAATGATAAAGCTGCCTTTTATCACATGGCGAGACATTATGAGACGACAGGAAACATTGAAGATGCAGTCGGATTTTTCACTAGAGCAAATGCATACAGTGAGTTGCAAGATTTACCTCTTTATGACCAAATAAAATCATATATTCATTACAAAACCCACTTATTTAGATAAAGAATGCATCTTCTTTTAGTGCACATTTAGAAAAAGAAGTGTATTTAAAGATGTTAAAATAATATTCCGATTTGTTCACAGTTTATTTTTATGTACTAAATACAACAAAATAGTTTTGTGCAGCTATTCATAATGTTTACAAGATAAAAAATGTACATTTAGCACAAAAAAAAACTTTGAAGAAAGTGATTAACATATTATTATTTATTGTTATTCATCTTCATGTAACTTTTTATCAATATTAGGTAATGCTGTCCGAATCTGCAAAGAAAATAACATGATCGATGAATTATGGAATATCGGCAGTGTTGCTGGCAATAGGGAAAAATTAGAATGTGCTCGTTATTTTGAGGAGGTAGGATCACTTGATAAAGGTGTCATTTTATATCACAGAGCAGGTACTATTGTCGTAAACAATTGTATTTAATAAATAATACCAATAAACTATACTTTTTAGGTATGCTCCATAAAGCTCTAGATTTAGCTTTCAAAACTCACCAGTTTGACACACTCCAGCAGATAGCAACCGAACTAGACGCCGATTCCGATCCTGCGCTGATTAAAAAATGCGCAGATTACTTTATTACGAACGAACAGTACGATAAAGCTGTGGATCTTTTAGCTATTGGTAAAAAATACGGAGAGGCAATTTCAGTGTGTTTGGAGCATAACGTGCAATTGACTGAAGATTTAGCAGAGAAGTTGACACCTGAAAAGGATGAAATCGATGATGACACGAGAATTAAAGTGCTTGAAAATTTAGCAGAGAGTTTGATGGAGCAGGGTAATTACCACTTAGCCACAAAGAAGTTCACACAAGCTGGAAATAAGGTATACTATAAAAAAATATACTTATATTTCATACCAAACTCGATAACTTTCATTTTACCACTATATTTGTAGAATTACAAAAGTCTATAATTTCAATTTATAGATAGTTAAATGACTATTAGATAGTCAAAACTTAAAGTTTTATTCAAATATACTTTTTTGTATCTAAATGGTACTTAATAAGATGTTTTTTTTTTAATTAATTGGTTTAATAAAAAAATATTTTTAACTATTTTTAATATGATCTAAAACATTTGCAGCTTAGAGCGATGAAGGCCCTACTGAAATCTGGTGATACCGAAAAAATAATATTCTTTGCCGGAGTTTCCAGACAAAGAGATATCTACATAATGGCAGCCAACTATCTTCAGTCATTGGACTGGCAGAATCAGCCCGACATCTTGAGAAACATAATAACCTTTTACTCAAAGGGAAAAGCTCTGGACTTGTTAGCCAACTTTTATGTAGCTTGTGCCCAAGTAAGTGAATTTACTCAAGCTTTGGCCTGCTTTGCATCTGTAATTAACTACTTTCAGGTTGAAATAGATGAATTTCAAAACTATGAAAAAGCCTTGGGAGCCCTAACAGAAGCATCAAGGTCTTTATCGAAAGTGTCCCAGCCTAGAGACATAAATACACACCGCAGGGCTAGTGAAATAGTTCAGCAGCAATTGGCCACAGTCAAGAAATTTGTGGATATCAAACGTGTTTTTGAAAGAGGAGATATACAAACAGGTATTTTGTAAATCACTATATTACAAATGAATTACTTTTTTAAGAAGGACATATCTCATTTATTTAATACCTTTCTTAATAGGAAATGAATGTTTTATTTAGATCACTTATCATTACATATAAATCACTGCTGATTAGTCAATCATAAATATTGGTTTGAAGTTCATGAAGAAATAGCTACAAAATGAAAAATGTGATGATACAAATGGTTTTCAATAGTTATCAGTAGCTTATAAAATGACCACTTTACTATTATTATTGCAAGCATATCATATTATCATATAATTTTAGACATTTAAAGAATACTGAATCAAAAATGTAATTATTATTTTAGGTGTAACTCAATCTAAACAGCTTTTAGCAACTGGTGGCAAGGAACTAGAATCTTCTGTTCGAAGAGGAGATATTTATGCTCTCATGATACAGATGTGCATTAAATCAGAAAATTACTCTGAAGCCAAGCAATTTTTCATTGAACTAAGACAGTTATTATCTTCGACAACAAATGTTCCAATTACTTACTATGTCAACAAAGATGTTTTGGAGGCTCTCGCTAAAGGGCTTGGAGTGCCTGTAGTTTCACTAGTCCCCACAATGAATAAGAACTCTAAGGATGCCCAAGAAGAAGATGAAATTGACGAGGAAGTGGTTGGGGATTAAAGCGTTGCAATCTGTATATGTTATTTAGTATTAATTTAATATAACCTATAAATTTTGTAGAAATTAGCTAAATATAAGTAATTTATTGAATGATAATAGATAGAAAATTATTATTTATGTTCACATGTAAAATGAAAAGTAACAATGATAAATTCTTGTTATTTTAATTTCACATTGTTTTGTTTTCAAAATCAAAGATTTTCAAAATAAATGAGTGTTATTAATATAATAATTATATTTGTTAGGACATAAAATACGAAGTTAAGCAGGAATAATAGTTGTTACATTTGTATTAGATGTGTCTTTAAATATTAACCAAAAAATTAAGTACAAATAAAATGATTATACTTAATTAAAAATATCATATTGAATTTTAAGATATTGCTTCAATGGAGTTGAACAAAAGATTGTCGATTTAACGCGCATGGTTATTTAAATTTCCCGGCGATTAATTAAAAGAATAAGTGGAAATAAAGATGGTGGGGTTATGGTTGTGTGATATTGGAAGAAGCCGAAAAAGACGTTAATACGGATAAAAATTTATTTAACCGGGGTGAGTGTCAATAAGCCAAAACGATTACAAATACATCAGGGGCGAATACATTTTGATCATGACGAAAATTCTATTTAATTGCGCATTCCGCCACAACCATAATTGCACCACGTTGCCGGATCACCGCTAAATTTTTAATTTCGTGTCCGTGAAATTATTAAAACAAGCGCTACAAACATTTTCTGTCGTTTCATTGGATTAACTTTCCCGATTTACGGCGATTTTAAGTAAGCATGAGTTCGTAATACTTGTAATAATGGTTTGTAAAAAGTGTTTGAACCTTGACGTGGCAACTGTGTGGTCAGCCATCTTAGTTTGTTTATTGTTTGTAGCGCCCCGCGTCCGTGCTATTCTTTATCGGTGTGAAAAGTTGTGTAAATCCTGTGTATTACGTTGTCGGATGGTGTCGTCGATGGGATAGCGTCGCGACGCCCCCAGACCGGCCGTTCCCAATCGTTTGACCCGCACTTTGCGCTGCCTAGCACGCGAAAGACGGTGGGATGAGTTCGTAATGGCTTCCCTTCGCGTCCCTCTACAATCCGAAAACAATGACTCCGGTCATTTCACGTGATGTTTGGAAAATGCATGTCCTCGCAATGACTTGAGGACCGACAGCCGTCCGTCTGAATGGAACTCACCGAATTGGCGTTTTCTTTTTATTTCTCTAGTTATGAATTCCGATGAAGTCGTCCCCCTACCAGGGGCGCATCATAACACCGAAAACGACGATGTAAGCCCCCAAAAAGATTCGAAACAAAAATCAATTAACCTATTTTATTATATGTAAAATCTTACAAGTTTTTTCCGTTGTGATTCAGAACACACAAAGGCCTCCCTCCTCAACAAGCGCAGCCACTGACCTACGTGTGAATACAACGGCCTTAAACGCTGTTGCTCTGAGTAGTGTAGCCAAGTATTGGGTGCTGACTAATTTGCTACCTGGTCCCATACCACAAGTCTCTGTTTACGGTTTGCCTGGAGCAGCAAGGCCTGACGCACAAGGCAAAATCCCACAGGTAGAACCTTTGCAAGTGCCTTCATATATTAATTACTAAAAATAAGCAACTATTTTAGGATCCCATGTCGATTCCCCAACACGGGGGACTAATCCCACCTGAAAATCTATTGCTCTCGCACAACCCACAGATACCTGTCTCTATGCCCTCGAATATACCAACTTCTAGTGCAATGCATTTAGACTCACAACAACAAAATGGTGCTAGCCACAATCATCACCAACAATCCGAAAATCAGTCAATGATATCACAATCCCAACAAAATCAGATGCAGCAGTCTCAACAACAACAGCAACAACAACAGCAGCAGCAGCAGCAACAACAACAACAACAAACCCAAAACATGGTCCAAGTACAAGTACAGGATAATTTAGTTTCTGTCATTGATGATAATAAAGAGCAAAAGGATATGTTGGCTAATCAGATAGCTCAGGCTCAGATGCATTTGAATGAGAACCAGCAGATGGGTCAACAGGGGCTAACAGTTCAACAACTGCAGCATATGCAAGTTCAACAAGTCTTGGATAATGTTGTGAGATTAGAGTCTAATGAGCAGGGACAGAATAATAATGAAAATTTGTCTGAAAATATGCAGGTCAAGGATGAAAAAGTTCTGCAGAACTGTACCAAGTTGCTCAGTGCGCAATTTGGTTTACAAGATGTTAAAGCATCTCTTATGGATGTTCGAACCGCTGATGGGAATATAGTTAAGATTTCAACAGGTAATAGTTATATTTTATATTATTCCATTTTATCTAGTTATAATAGTGGATTAATGAATTTATCATACATAGTACTGGCACATATTTTCAGCAACCTGATTAAACATTGTTGTATTACAAAAATAAAAATATTCAGAAACCAATACTTCATCAGTATTCTATTAAACGATACTAATTATATATTTTTTTTTAATTTTAAATTAATTTTAAACTAAGAAATGTTTTGTTGCATTTTAAATTGAAATTGGTATTTAATTAAATTAATTTAATCCTGTAAGAAAAATTTTGAACTTGTTTAATTTTTATGATAGTTTATGCTAAAGTAACAATAAAAATGAATAAAACTATAATAGTTTTTAATGATACACAATTAATGAATACTTTATTTTAACTTAATAGGTCTACAAGATCAAGATTTAGCGAAAACAATAGGAGTTGAAATGGTGCAAAATATGTACAAAGTGAATGTCGACGACATCAACCAGTTATTGGCCTACCATGAAGTTTTTGGAAAGCTGCAAGGGGAAATAACTGGGGGATCGAATAATCTGGTACAGACTTCAAATGCCAGTGTGAACTTACAGGGTAGTGTTGTAAATAATATTGCAGTTGTGCCCAAAGTTCTGGAAAATGAAGGAGAGGCATCCACAAGTGGAATGAGCAATGACAGTCCTCCAAGTGTTATTACGGGTAATAAATATAAACATTTTAATAATAATCCTTAATAATTACGAATTTGTTTTCAGGGACTCATGTGTGTGATCTTTGTGGAAAGATGTTTCAATTTCGTTACCAGCTGATAGTGCACAGGAGGTATCATACAGAACGGAAACCATTCACGTGTCAGGTGTGCGGGAAAGCGTTTACCAATGCAACAGAACTGAGTCGACACGGGAAGTGTCATTTAGGTGGTAGTATGTTTACGTGTACAGTTTGTTTTCATGTGTTCGCGAATGCGGCTAGTTTAGAAAGACACATGAAAAGGCACTCGACTGACAAGCCTTACACGTGCACTATATGTGGAAAATCCTTTGCTCGTAAGGAGCATTTGGAGAATCATACTCGGTGCCATACGGGTGAGACACCATATCGGTGCCAGTATTGTGCAAAAACATTTACTAGGAAGGAACACATGGTAAACCATGTGAGGAAACACACTGGGGAAACTCCTCATCGGTGTGATATATGCAAGAAGTCATTTACTAGGAAAGAGCACTTCATGAATCATGTGATGTGGCATACCGGAGAGACTCCACATCAGTGTACGATATGTGGGAAGAAGTACACTAGGAAAGAGCATTTAGCGAATCACATGAGGTCCCACACGAATGATACACCATTTAGGTATGTTGATTTGTAATAAAAAATTATTTAAGTTGATTTATTTATTTGTAAACTTTTGTTCTCAATTAAGTTTGCACATAATGTACACATTTACTATTTTCTTATTTTATATAATAGATTTTATTCAGTATTAAATTGTTCAGCAAGTTTTTTAAAAATATTGTGAATTAGAAGCATGAGTAATCCAAACTAAACTTTTTTACAATAATTTAAAAATAAATTTATCAAAGAAAAAAAAAGTAATTATAATTATAATTTAGAAAAATTTTTAGGTGTGAAATCTGTGGAAAGTCCTTTACAAGGAAGGAACACTTTACGAATCACATAATGTGGCACACAGGAGAAACACCACATCGCTGTGATTTCTGTTCGAAAACCTTCACCCGCAAAGAGCACCTTCTAAATCATGTGCGGCAGCACACGGGTGAATCACCTCATCGGTGTGCCTATTGTTCAAAATCCTTCACCAGGAAAGAACACCTTATCAACCATGTAAGGCAACATACGGGAGAAACCCCTTTCCGCTGCAGTTATTGCCCAAAAGCTTTCACAAGGAAAGATCATTTAGTTAATCATGTTAGGCAACATACTGGCGAATCTCCCCATAAGTGCACTTACTGTACAAAAAGTTTCACAAGGAAGGAACACCTTACCAACCATGTAAGGCAGCACACAGGGGAATCTCCGCATAGATGCCACTTTTGCTCAAAAAGCTTCACCAGGAAAGAGCACCTCACAAACCATGTTAGGATACATACAGGGGAATCTCCTCATCGGTGTGAATTTTGCCAGAAGACTTTCACCAGAAAGGAGCATCTGACGAATCATCTGAGGCAGCACACAGGAGAAACACCTCATTGTTGTAACCTGTGCTCAAAGCCTTTTACAAGGAAAGAGCACTTGATTAATCACATGAGGTCACATACAGGTAAGGTTATGATTTGAAAGGTAATGATAACAAGTAATTCTAAGCTACCCCAGGCGAACGTCCATTCTCGTGTACCGAGTGTGGGAAGTCCTTCCCGTTGAAAGGGAATTTGCTGTTTCATCAAAGGTCGCATAATAAGGGAGCAGCTGCTGAGAGGCCGTTTAGATGCGATTTGTGTGATAAGGACTTCATGTGTAAGGGACATCTAGTGTCACACAGGAGGTCGCATAGTGGAGAAAAGCCGCATATGTGTCCTGACTGTGGTAAGACCTTTGTAGAAAAGGGTAATATGTTAAGGTAAGCACTAAAAATTAATTTATACTGCTTATTTATAAGTATTTATAAGTACAATTATTACTTGTTTGCTATTAGCTACTTAATTTTTACAACCAATCATTGATATCACTATGTCAACTTCTTTTTATGTGTATTATTTATTATTATTATTATTTATTTATTCCAATATGTTACATAAAATTCCAAAATTGTATATAAAATCCATTAACATCAACAAAAATTTCAATCACATATGGAAAGGGCAGAGTTCACAATATAGCGTTCTTCCACTCGTACCAACACTTTCTTCCATGAGAGACTTCTCTTTTGAAGCTCATCTCAGAATATTTTGTTTTGTTTTGGCCAAATGCGGCATATTATATCCTCAAAAGGATTTTACACAAATATGTGATTTATGTCATTTTGACATTTAATGTGATAGTATTATCTGCCAATTTTTCCGTTGAAATAATGTTTTTATTCAGTTTTTATCAGATTAGTGCCAGTCTGTGAATAGTACACCCTGTAATTGATTATTTTTGTTAAAAGTAATTTTATTTGCATTATTATCTATAATATGTAATATTTTTACTATAAAATAATTTATTTTTATATCAATTATATGGTGATTTCTTATTCCAGACATTTACGGAAACATGGTACGGATAATCTCCCGGGCCCTGCTGCCGGACAGGAAGGTAATCCACCTCAACCAGCTTCATCCACCACACCTCAAACGAGTGCGGCAAATGTGCAATTACCCCAAGTCTCCCAGGCCAATTCGATGGCCAGCCCCGTGACTACAGGTTCAATAGTGCCACAAACTATGAACATGCACCCCCAGACTACACACCCCGTTGTTGTACCGACCGCCAACGGTAACGTCCTTGCCACCTACTGATGCAGCTAAATTCGGACCAGTTCCGGGTTCGAATTATATCGAACGTATGTGATAAATGACAGTTTAGCATAGTGTGCCGAATGTCTAATTACTCCTATTTTAACGGCGGCGAATCCGCCGTCAAGAAATGCCATTGAGTGCCATTTTGATTAATCACGCGTATGGTCAGCCCCATCTGATTTTAGTTTTGTGATTGAGTTTCGACTGAATATTTCCTTTGTGTATGTCCAAAGTTGGTATATAATCTTTTTGTTTAATTTAGAAGTTATCATCCACTTGCACTGGAATGTGGTGATGCTTTTAGAACACTAACTCAATATTATATGAAAGAAAAAACAAATAATTACCAATATGACAGATTCAATTGAAAAATAATGTCTATGCATATTTCTGAGCTTGTTACTGCACTCATTTGACAATACATTTTATAAATATATAAGAATAATGAAATTATTTATATAGTAAGATTTTCCTTTAAATTATTATATTAAAATTCATGAAATGAATTGTATAATTTTTTGAATACTCACTAAACACCAATAATTATAAAGTGTTTGCAGTGAAAAGGTTAGAACTATATGTAGAGTTATAAATATTTAAGTTTTTCAATAGTCCCAAGTTCTAAGGCAAGTGGTTAAAATTAAAACAATACGACCAATTATACTTAATGCCTTAAAAGAGGCCAAATTGGCCACTTTTTTAGGAGCCCTCATTAATTATCCTTTTGTACAAACTCTAGATATGTTTACGGCCAGTTTTTATAAAATGGTATGTACATATATAAATAATTAACATATTTTTGTTAAATGTATTTTTCGAGATTATGTGCAGCTGAAAATAGCATTTACACACATTTATTTTGAATTGAAATGTATGTGATAAATTAATATAGTAATATTTTATTTATCTGGGAGGCGGCCGGCTTTGAATCCTGGAACATTTCTTAGCACAATCATCACAAAACAACAGGGTAACAAATTGTGCGGGCTCCTGGGAAACGTTCCGATCAAGGATCAGTATTATATTTCTTTAAGTGATAATGAAAACTTGCAATATTTCGTTCCTTCTGTTTAAAACCATTAACCAAAGAGATGGAAAATTTACAATTTACAAAAAGAACTCGACGGATTCCCGGCCGGTCGTGCCGACGGGCGAGAAGGAAGATTGCGATTTATTTTTTATAGATAGATATTTATATATATATTTGGCCTATTTGTTTGCTTAGGAATTTACATTTGTATTAATACACATATATTTTTTATTATTTTTTTACACGAACTCGTTGTATTATTTTATTTTTGGATTTTATGGCCTGATGCTGTGACCAATTATGTATATTATATAAATATATGAATAAGAGAGAGAGATGCGTGTGTACGCGACTAGTTTTAGAAATAGTTCCTGTAAATATTTAACTTAGCGAAGAAAATATTAATAATGTACTTGTTAGCATAATAATTTTTATTACTTGTTGCAATTGATTTCAGCACTGAGGTCGTCACTCATCCAATTTCTAAATTTTAATATTTACACATAGTGATTTGGGTCGCTCAGTGCGGGAATGGATTTTTTTTTAAAGATGCAAATAACTTTCTGTTGCTGAGGTGTAATTTAGCAATATATTTATTTTTACCATGGGTGCTCCGCACCCAGTTCGGATAATTTGTGAAAAAGTTGATATAGTTTTCAAAAGCTGTACTACTCAGATGAGAAGATGATAGAGTTTAGTTAATTTTTATATTAAAATGAAAAACTATTGAAATACCAAAATGTATGTTTTTTAATAAAAGCGGATGTATTGGAGGGCGTTGCATCTGGAGGTAATTGAAACCTTGTCATTTCATCTCCTGCTTTACACTATTGATTGACTAAATTTAATTTCAGATGCTTTAATTTACCATTTTTAATCATTAGGTTTTGTTAAAATATTATTTTATTTGCAGATGAATATTCGTTGTATGCATAAGGAAGCCGTGAAATAAAGGAAGAGGAAAGTTGAAACTTCAGATGGTAAAATAATATTATTTATATAATTAATTAGGTTATTATTTAATAATATCTGAAACACTTTTAATTTATTTGCCTAATACTTATTTTTATTGTGTTGAATATAGTTTTGGCAAATAAACTTGCCATTATTGAAACAAAAGTAACTTAAAACCATGAAATGCATAAATACTTCTATTATTTACAAATTTTTGATCCTGTTTATAAAATTATAATTTTTAACATTGAATATTAATGGGATAAGGTAGGAAAAATAGAAACCGATTATTGATCGAACCAGATTCAGACAAATAAAACAGTTACTGCATTTTTCTGATAATGATACAATGCCTAAGGACGCAAGTCAAATTTACAAAGTAGAGCCAATTATAAATTTAATAAAAACTGGATGATCGTATGGTATTTTACACAGGTCCCATATTTATAACTCTCAGAAAACTTATAAATTACCGTTTATTATTTTATAGGAATCTAAACTAGATTTACGAGGCATAATAGGAAGGTGATGCTCGTTTGCACCGTGCGGAACGCTGACGAATAGTGTAGCCGCCGGATTTGTCTTAACATGTGCAGTTGTTTTTTGGCTGTCATTACTTCTCGCTGGTATTGACTGTGCTGTTCATGTAAGTGTTTATCATGTTCCAGGAAAATAAAGAACACCACCAGTGGTGAAGTTATTGCTGTGATTAGATTTCTTAAGGCAAAACACTTGCGACATTCATAGTAAATTGAAGGATGTACATGGAGAAAATGTTATGTGTGATGAGTCGTCGGTTCGGCGCTGGTGACGTAATTTAAACTTGAAAGAGAAAACACCCAAGATGACGAGTGTTCGGGACGGCCATCAGTCATTACGGACAAACTTTCTACAATCCACCCTATTGTTCATAATTAGCTCCTTCAGATTACAATCTCTATACAAAACTTAAGGACTTATTGCCAGGAAAGAAATTTGAAAAAGATGAAGAACTGAAAAAAGCTGTGATTACATATCTCAATACACTGGCAACAGAGGAATATGAAGCTGGGATACTACTTTCCGGATGGCCCTCGTATATCTAATTTTAAATAATACACTAGTAATGGAGAATATTTGCGAAATCTTGTCATAGGCTTTTCAGATGGTTGTGAAAATATTTGTCATCTTGTTTACATGGACAATTATTATAATAGTGTTGAGTTGGGAGATAAATTACTTTCAATAAAGACTAGTTGTAGTGCAATAAGGGAAAATCTCGGTTACCTCAAGATCTAAGAAAAAATAAGCTGAGAGAGAAAAAAACTGACTGCTAGTTGATAAAAAAAAACCTGAATGTAATTATAAAAGCAAAATAATATCTTGATAATAAACCAATTATAAAAATAACTATCAAATAGACAAAGAAGGTTTATATATATATGTTAAATGGTGCTATATTTAATTATTTGTGGTATATAAGATACTTAATTCAGAAAAAAATACACTTTTTGAGTTGCAAATTATTGTATTGAAATGAATATGTACATTTAGAAAGTTTTAAACAAATAGGATTATCTCTCTTTTTTTAGCAAATGTGAGAAATATGTCTTAATAATTTTCTCACTTATTTTTTGGTGTAATAATAAGTAAAGAATATACATCATAAAATTGTGAAAACTATTAGTTTAAGCAGAAAGAACTCTTCTCAAAAGTGTAGAGTTTGCGAAATCATTAAACATTAAAGAAGGGTTTATGTATTCATATTGGGAATTTCCTTTATGTACTAGAAAACGCCGGGAGGCAAGAAAGCAGTACACTAAGGTATGTGAGGAACGGAAATCGGCGGTGAAAAAAGGAATTAAAGAAGTGTAGAAATGAAGCGGATATGTGGAGGGTGTTGAGGAGTGGAGCAGAAAGGAAGCTGATAGAGGTGACACTGGAGGAGTGGGTGGGTAAGTGTAAGAGAGGGAGCGGAAGGCCGTGTGGAATAGGAGTCAGAGGAGGATGCAGACTGTCTGACGACTTCACGGAGGAGGAGGTGGACAGAGCGTTTGAGGAGGTGAAGAAGGGGAAAGCGCCAGGGCCGGATGGTGTAGGGGCGGAAGTTCGGAAGGCGATTGGGGAAGAGGGGAGAAGAACGTTCAGAAAGGTTTTAAATCAAATATGGAAGGGGGAGGAGGAAATACCGCGGTCTTGGAAGAATGCGGGTTATAAAATAGCAATGATGGTAGTGAAAAATAGACTAGTAAAGGAAATGGAAGAAATAGGTCTTGTGCCAGAGACACAGGGTGGTTT
Organism: Ontholestes murinus; assembly: GCA_963969525.1. Classification (NCBI taxonomy): domain Eukaryota; kingdom Metazoa; phylum Arthropoda; class Insecta; order Coleoptera; family Staphylinidae; genus Ontholestes; species Ontholestes murinus. The sequence goes on from OZ018395.1 coordinate 18,176,302, forward strand.
CAGGAGGGGGAGAGGTACAGCAGACCAGATATTTACCCGGGCCAGAATGGTAGTAAAAATAATGGAAGAGAGAGGAAGTATGTTTACGGTGATCATAGACTTGAAAGAGGCGTATGATTCGGTACCTAGGGAAAGATTGGCGGAATGTGGAAATAAGAGGGGTGAGTGAGGGGATGGTTGTGTTTGTGAGGAGAGTATATCAGGAAACGTGGTGTGTGGCAAAGGTGTGGGATAGAGTATCAGAGGAATTTAGAACATGGATGGGAGTGAGACAGGGATGCGCGCTAAGCCCTCTATTGTTTAATTTGTATACAAGTGAATTGGATGAAGTATTGAGGAGAGAGCAAGCGGGTGGCGTAGTGATTGGGAGGAAGAAAGTTTCGATGTTAGCTTATGCGGATGATATGGTACTGATGGCGAGGGACTGGGAGTAAGAGTGGAAAAGTACATGGATAAGGGGGAGTTAAGGGTGAATGTAGGGAAAACGAAATGGATGAGGTTTAGGAACAAAGGAAGGGAAGGAAGAATGAGAGAGCTGAAATGGAAAGGGGAAGTGATTGAAAGGGTGAAAGTGTTCAAATACTTGGGATTTATATTTAAGTGTACGAGAGGGTATGAAGAGCACATGAAATTGGTACAAGGAAAGGCGAGAAGAGCGTGGGGAGATGGATGGAAAATAATGTGAGGGTGATGTGTGGATTGTGGGATGCGTGCGTGAAGCCAATCTTTATGTATGGTGTGGAGGTGTGGGGAACAAAGAGGTATGAGTGTTTGAAGCGGGAACAAAGAAGGTGCATGAGACGAGTGTTAGGGGTGCAGAGGTCGACGCCTGAATATATAGTGTTACAAGAGCTAGATAGGGAGACCTTAGGGTGAGGCAGTAAAGAGAGAGTGGTTTGAGATGAGAATGTGTGCGCTGGAAGAAGGGAGATTGTTGGATGAGTAAGAGTACAGTGGAGGGCAGATGGAGAGCGGAGAGAAGGAGAATGTACTAAAGGATAGGTTGGCGGAGGAGGTGGTGAATGAACGGCTTAAGAAAGGGGTCTCTTCTAAATACTTCGGCTTTCTTCCATGCACCTGCCATCTCCCATATCTCTCATTGTACGTGCAGTCTTGCCTTTCTTGTCTGTCCACTTCTCTTTCCTTCTCATATACCCAATCAGCCACATTCACCCCTTTCTCAAGCCATTCATTCACCACCTCCTCTGCCAAACCTACCCTTTAGAGAGAGGATAAGGTGACAATGGCAAGGGCGAGGTGTGGGTCAGATGAAAGAGGGAGAAAGTGGTGGATGGGAGAGAGTTATGCGTTTTGTGTAAGAATGGAAGAGATACTTGTAGGCATTTGGCGGAGGAATGCGAGGGAGTGAGTGAAGACTGGGTGGAAGGGTGCAGGAGGGTAACGGACTGGTGCTGAGGAAAATAGGGTGGGAGAGAGGTAGGAGCAGAGTGGAGTGAAACAAGATATGGAAGGAGTATATTTTTTTGTTTATCTTTAAAATATAGTTTAGTAGATTAATTGTGTATATTTATGGATGCCAAATAAAAGTTTCTTCTTCTTCTTATAGAAAAAGTTTTGAGGATTATCATACCAAAACTACGATTTATAAAGAATATTTGTAATTTTTTTATATTTAATAATTATAAAAAGTTAAAATCTGGTGACATACAATTTATAGCATATTTTTAGCAGGTATATGTAACTTTATCCTGTATAAAAAAAATGTAAAACCTATAAATTGTATAAAATATTGTAATTAATTTGTCTTAGTATTACAAGTATTACAATGTCAAATATAAAATATGCTGGCTTATTACAATACATAACTGCACAAAAAAAGCACATGCTACCTTGTATGTTTAAATGGTCAAAATTAAATAAAATACTTTTCACTTTGTTTTACCAAGATGGTGTTTTATTTAATTTTAATCAAAATGTACCACCAAGTAAATGCCGACAACATTCAAGAATTATAAATGGTCAGTTTAGTGTTGTACAGTCTAGCGAGGAAAATATAGGGGGTATGTGATTATATATTTACGTTTGTGACTTTCAACTCGATTCAATTTTTCCTCAGAGTAAAATACTTTTTGTGGAGGATGTGCCCTCTTTCGTTTTAATCATCTGAAAGGTCGAACTCAATAGGGTTGAGGTGATGTAAATGCTCAGAATGCAGGATCTTGAGGTATGTGAAATACACATCCATAATTCTGCCACTGATTTGCACTTGTTTTTAATTTTACATATTGCAGTAAAGCGTTTTGCCTTAAACATTGTTTGTTCGATGTTTAATAAAGCTTGTTTCGTATATGACAAGTTGAGCTGCAGAAACTAAATAAATAAACTAACTAAATGTTTAATTTTATTAGAAGATGGAAGCCTCAAATATCTTCAAAATACCTTGATAGGAAATACGAACCAACAAGAAAATATGTAAATCTGGTATTAAAGAATAGTTGAAAATTAATTAAAGTATGTAGTTACTTTAGAATCTTAGATAGTATTATATTTTTATAATGTTTAGTATGTTTCACAAATACATAACAAAATATCTTTCAGATAATGTGTAAGTTATAATATTTTAGAGAAGTAAACACGTTATTTACATAAGCTAATTAGTGTTAATTAAGTGTATAAATTATGAGCTATGTTGTTCGGATTACGATATTGATTTGTATCTGAATTGAAAAGAGCAACGCTATTAATAATCAGCTGTTGTTTAAGTCAGTTGGCAACGTACACTGTGTCTAAAACAAAGGGTTTATAAAATTTTGATGTAAAGTATTAAAATCGTTACATATTAGTTTTTTTTTACTAAAACTAAAACGTCAATAAGCAAAAGGTGCATTCGGGGTTTGTCGTTTTATGTTGGCGTCTTTGTTGACACCTGGCAGTCGCGAGGAGGCAGGTAAGCGCACGCGTGCTCGCAATACGACGGCCGCAGACGACGGCATGACGAGATAGTTTGTGTTCCGGAGGCCGACGTCGAGGAACGGCGGTCGGTTTCCGTAAACACACGCTACAAGGGTGCGCCTTTTTTGCGTTCATAACTCCTACGTATACACAACGAGTCGGTAAGCGAGGAACAACAAAAGGAATTTGCCACCGCGGAAACTGCCGGGCGACTGCTCTGAGGACGGCGGTCGTCAGTTCCTGAGATGAGTACCGATGCAGATTACTGCCCGCACTTGGAAGACTTTAAAGCCACCGATTTGAAAACGTTTCGAATCGTGCACGCAGTGTTTGTCGTCTGTACTGACGAAGAAGCCAGACAAACAAAGGTTACTAATGAAATTCCTATTGTCTACTGCACCCTCTCGACCTATCCCACATTTCCGAACCACCAAATTTTACCTAGAAACATTGATGATCAAGTAAGCACCTATAATAAACAAATTATTAAAATTAAACAATTATTGTCGTGAAATTTCACACATGATTTCTCTAATAATAAGACACGTGCTGTGTACGCAACCCACCCGCGAATTTGGTTGCATAAGGTAGGAAGCTTTTACAAAATGTTATTTTATTATTAATATATTACTTAAAAACACTTAAAACCATAAATACACTTTCATTTAAATATGATTATTATAAAAACTTACATATACTAATAGAAATTAAAGAAACATTGATTATTTAATTATATAAATAATAAATATCTGTGTAATTAATTCTTATGACATAGTTTAATAAATATCAAAAGAAAATAGTGGATTATTAAATGATTACATTTGTGTAAGCTACTTAAAAAAGAAATAAGGATTGAGTAATGCAATTATGTAACATTTTTTTGAAATAAATTGATTTAATTAAAAAGTAAATATATAATTGCTAGAAACTAGTTTAATAAATGTACTTTTACAACTAACTTTTCATAGACATAAGATAAAAATGTCTATTATATTTATATATATTATAAATTTGTGTTTATCAGTGATATTAAATATATTTTTATAAGCAAATAATTATTTACTTTTAAAGGAATTTAAACATCTTAACTTATCATCCCATCCTTAAGATTCCTTTTCTATTACCTGGTCTTAATATCAACATATTTTACATTTTAAAGTCATTATTTCATTTTTGTTTTGTAATATGCATATGTCATTGTGAATATTTTTGCTTTGGATTTCCCGTTATTTTCAAATAAGCGTAAAAAATGTTCCTTTTTAGAAATAACATTCTTGATTCTAGTTAAAAAATGCCTTTTGCCACATCTGCAAGCACTTGGGTCCCTTACTCCACGCATGTTTGCACTGCATCTTCTTCGGATGTCACAAACACATCCGAGAACACTCCAGGAGTAATAAGCATTGCTTCTCCATTGAGTTAACCTACGGCCAGGTCCACTGCACCAGGTGCAATGACTACGTCTATGATTCTGAATTGGATGAGATCGCCATGGAGAATAAAATAACGTCGAAAAAATGTAACAAAAGGTATTTCATTCAATTTGTTTAATAACAACAAACAATTTTTGTACATCTGTACAATAAAATTTTGATTTTTTAATATGATTATTTTTTATGTTGCCAGATTAAATAATTGGACTTCGTGGGAATCGTACGAAATGGTTAAAGAGAGCCAGAAACAAAAACCAAAGCGAATCTGCATCACACCGGATTCTACCATTGGGCTGCGAGGGCTACTCAATCTAGGCTCGACGTGCTACATGAATTGCATAGTGCAGGCACTGATGCATACACCCCTCCTCCGTGACTACTTCCTCAGCGAGCGGCACAAATGTAAAGGGATCGCCGGCACTTGTCTAGTGTGTGAATTGTCACGTTTGTTTCAAGTACGTTTACCTCCAATAGGTAAACCCGGCGATTTCAAAGATACACACACAGACAAAAGATAATTCACAAAATAATGCAGTGGAATTAGTGTTCATTCTAAAGTCAGTGAAATATTATTTATTCTCAGAATTCATCTTTTAACTTATCAATCAATATTGAGAATTCTGCTAATAAATAAGAATTTGTCTTGGGTGTGGAATGTATAAAATAAAAGTGACACTATTATTATTTTATTCTATGCACCCAGTTATGGTGATGCATAAGAAGAAGTCAGTACAATTACATCAATTAAGACTTTTAACAGCAGAACGAATCAACGAATTTACAAATTATACAATAACTAGTATGCATTGGATAGGAATATATTTCTGTAGTTTGTGAACGAACTTTGATCATTTTTACGTAGTGAGTCATGTTTCGGACTAGTTCAACTTTGCAGAACATTTTTAATAACTTGTGTTTTCCGAGTAAGTAAGGAGTAAATATAACTGGGTGAGTAGAAACTAAATCAATTATAACAAACACTTATTTAAATAATAATAAAAAAATGTGGAATGCCTGCAGAAAACAATGGTAAAAAAACATTTAATTTTTTTATATATTGTCAAATAGTGTGTGGTAATGAATGATTGAATTTAGAAATTCATTACTATTTTAATTTATTTATTTAATAAAATCAATTTATAATTTATTTAGATTCTCATTCATCAATTGTATTATATTGGTCTTTTAGACTATTTGATTCTAAATAAATAAATAATAACTTTTATGCTTAAAATATACAAATATGTAATATACATATATTTAAAACTTCAATGTCTAATTTACTCAAATTATATATATACATTTTTAAATATATTCTGCATAAGTAAATTTTAACAACATTCTCTGCTTTTATTTAGAATAAGAATGAAATTGCAAAAATTAGTATATATAGAGAAACGATTAAAGTTTCGGGGTTATAAAACTCCTTAGTAAAATTAGCTTTTCCCGTCCTCATCTGCGGTGAGAAGATGAGATCCAAAATATATCTAAAACTGTTGTTGAAAGGGTAACGATAATTCATTTGAAAGAATTATTACCACAATTCAACAGCTGGATTATATTTAATTCTGTTGATTAAAAATAATTGCAATGCACTTACTAATCTTATTAAGTTATACCAAAAAAAAATTCTAGCAAATAATACGTACATGTATTAAAAGGAAAAATTAAAGATATTTATTATTTTATATAAAAATTATTATTCACAATTAATTGGTGTCTTATTGTCTTTAGGAATTTTATAAGGGCCAAAGGGTGCCGTTAGCGTTGAATAAATTACTGCACCTAATTTGGACGCATATTGAGAATTTGGCGGGATATGCCCAGCAGGATGCTCACGAATTTTTTCTTCATACGCTCGATGTCCTGCACAGACAGTGTCAAGACGGCATGACTCCACAACAGCGCTCGATGTCAATGGACAGGATAAAGAGGTGCCCCTGTATTATTGATCAAATATTTACGGGCGGACTACAGAGTGATCTAGTTTGCCAAAAATGCAAGTAAGTTTTTAATAAATAATTTTTCTAACAGAATTTTGATTCGACCTTATTTCTAGCGGTGTGTCAAGAACAGTGGATCCTACATCGGACTTTTCATTAGAATTGGTGCCACTGGACGGCCGGACACCTTCATCCTTAATGGACTGCCTCGAGAGATTCACAAGGACCGAGCACCTCGGCTCCAACGCCAAAATCATGTGTTCAAACTGCGAATTGTATCAGGAGACCACTAAGCAACTCAGCATTAAAACCCTCCCGATTGTAGTCAGTTTTCATTTGAAACGGTTTCAGCATTCCAATAAGGTAAAAAATTAAGTTTATTTGTGTTATTACATTTTTGAGTTTATTTTTATTTTAAGTAGTATAATAATATCTATAACCGTTGATTGAAATATTTCAATCAATGCTATAAGATAATTTATGTTTCACTTTTCTGAAGAAAATTTTTTATAAATAGAATAGCTAATTTTAAATATAGGAAAAAAATAAATCTCTCTGAACCTGATTTTAAATAAAAAACAATGATATGCCCATCATAATACTTTCCCTATATTTTACTCAAAAACTATGAGGTTTACGCAAAAAAGTTAATATTAATAATTTGTTCAGTTTTAAATTCTCTATAATTATTTGTTATATAAATTTTATGTAACTCTTATAGTTTATTAGCAATTGGCACAAAATGTCAAAATTTTAAATTTTTATTTATTTTTCTCGAAAGTTAAGAACTTTATGAAAAAAATATTTTAATAAAACTTCTTCACTTTTTAATTCTCTTTCACTTTTGTTTGAAAAGTTTCGTAATATTTTTCATATTTAGAATAATATCTGAAAAAAACAAAAAACGGCCACGAGTAAACATCCACTTCCGGATTATGAATGTTCACCAAAAGTTTTTCAGTTCCAGTTATTAATGATAAAACTTTAAGTTTGAAGTTTTATCTCAATCGGATCATTCGTTTTTCAGATACAGTGCCCGCAGACATTTTCACGCACGAAAAAATCACTTCCCCTATATATACTATATTATTTAAAACTATCATATCAGATGCTGAAGAAAGGCACAGTGTTCTACCTACTACAGCGTTTCCACTACACATTTAGAAATATCATAGTGAATTATAATTGTTGGTGTATTCAGGCTTGATGGCTTTACTTTTGCATTTCAGATAAAAAAGAAGATTTCAACAATAATAACATTCCCAGAAATGCTGGACATGACCCCTTTTATGAGCCGGGATCATAACATGATGGTAGATCCCATACCCTCCGACAATAGATACTCTCTGTTTGCAGTCGTCAATCATATTGGTACATCTATAAACTCTGGACATTTTACTGCTTTTATTCGACAACAGAGGGACTACTGGTACAAGTGCGATGATAACGTAATCACCCGGGCTAATTTACAAGAAGTGCTTGATTCAGAAGGGTATGTTAATATTAAGCGTTTTAATGCAATAGTTTATAGTATTACTAATATAAAAGGAAATAGATCATACTTTAAGTATAAAAGTTGCATTTTTTAAACTAATTCTTATTAAAATAAAGAAACTAATTAACTTTTTTATACCATTTTTTTTTAATTTCACCTGTGACTAGTTTCAATTATAAGGTAACCAATATCAAAGCACTAAAAAATATAAATGACAATCTATATATTAATGTCAAATAAACTTCAGCACTTTTAATAGTTTCAAAATTCGTTCACCTATATTGAATTTTCAAATTTTAAAAATACCTATAAATCTGTTTGAGTTTATGTGAAGTGTTTTCAATCAAAAAATTCAAACTGGGTTTATTCCTTACTTCACTTATTTATTTAAACATATATAAAATTAAAATAATAAACTCAGTTTTAATTTATTGATTTAGAAACACCTTTCACTTTTATAACAATTTTTTGTACTGACCTTTCTTATTTACTTTTTTAACCTCTTTCCTCTGATTTCTACTCATCAATCAAAAAGAAAACTTTGTACTGTATATAACGCCCTTTTCTTTTTCAGGTACCTGCTGTTCTATCATAAACACATCTTGGGGTACGACTGATGCGCCGCCTATGGCCCCTAAGTTTCATTTCTATTCGAACTTGTGTTCCATATTCGTTTGTGTACATACCGCGATTGTGTAATTATGACCGTTTCATATAACTCCACCTTTTATTTTTAATCATTATCATTTCCATTCGTGTCTTGACATTTTTAGTATTTTTTTACGATTGAATTGGTAGTTCCTGGTGACCTAGTAGTTTTAGCAATATTTTTATAATAAACGATGTGAAGGATTTTTTTTAAACATCAACCTCTTTTACAATCCTCAAAGACGAATTTCTAAAATGACCGCAAATTATAAATAACTTAAATGAAAATATATTTGATCGTAATACTCAAATGATATTATATGGGGAGTTGACACACTGAAATTTTAATATACTAATTTTATTATAATAAATTATTTAAAATATAAAGTTTAATTATACATTAATTTTAATTAACATATTCAGTGTTACATGTTTTTTTCGTACATTTTTTTAGCAATTCCCCCACTATTACTGTCGAATAGTTCATCGACCCCTGTACAAATGCAGGATCAAATCAAGCTGGTTTCGATTGCATGAGAGAAATATTTTGAAGTCCCAAAGCAAGTAAGAGTGGCCACCATTCAACCAGATTACAAATAAATGTACAAAATGTTGCTGGAGGAATACAATGAATCTTTGCGCATAAATAATGGAATCCTAAACATTGCTAAATATGTATGTTTACACTTTTTTCAAAATATCTTGTTTACCTTAATATTTTTGAAAACTTTGAAAGTGAAATTTGATTCGCCTCGTAAAACTACACTTTTTCCCTACTTAACCGTTTTTCTATCTCTTATAGTTTCAGAGATCTCGACATAGAACATCTAAAAAAACTCGCTAATAATATCTAGTGGTAGAAACAGGAAGTTATTTTTTAAGGACAATATGTCAAATAAGTTGCCTAAAAATCCATTAAAAATGAGAACGGTGTATGTCAGCATCGATCGTGCCACGGTTTATATATCGATATTTATTAGATATGTGGACCGTGCAACATCCAATAATACTCTTTTCTTTCTATTTCGTCAGAGAAGCTCACTAAAGCCACGCCCTTAGGAAGAGGCAGAAACAGAACGTCGTCGTACACGAGGTTTCATAGAGTGGGGCCTAGGAGAAATCCTTGTGTGACCCCACCAGTTTTTTGGTCATGAAGCCACCACTCGTGAAGATCACTGCCCTGTCGCTATTATGGTAAGAAGAAGCGTCTCTGTCCTTCAATGCCTTAACGTCCAGGGAATGATGTTGAAGGTGTTGAGGACGTCCAACGCATTCACTAGACAATGCCTCTTCTTTCTTAGGGGTCCTTCGTTCGCCTTTGCAAATGGTCATTTTTGAGTAAGTCATATCCAACCTGTCCCTTATTGAACGCTTAAGCAGTTTAGCCTTTGCGTTACAAAAAAAAAACTGGTTTGGTTGTGTTTAAAATCATGTTTTTATCTAAATAAAATGTACATAATAATCACGTAACACACTAAAATATTTATTCATTTTTCTTCTTCTCAATTAAATAAGTCGTAATTTGCGATTTTTTTCAGCAAAGCGGCTCAACACTTTTTCAGCTGAATTTTTTTTTAACCATTTCATTCTCTACATTAAGCAGTGACATGTGAGAAAATCGTTCCTGAAGCATTGTGCTTCTGAGCCACGTTTTTATTCGCCTCATGGCAGAAAAACTTCTCTCACAGCCGGCGGAGCTCACTGGTAGTATTATTGCTGCTTGGAAATGTTTATACAAATTAGGGCAGTACTCTTTCTTAAGATGCTTTCTCAAATTATCAGCACTAATTTCGTCATTATTAAGTCGAAGCATGTTTCTCATGACTATCGCTTCAGCTTCTAAGGCTGAAGTATCAATTATTAAGAGTTTTTTATAATTGTTTATGAAATCCTCTCCGTTTTTCATATCCAATTTCAAAAATGCGTCAACTGCACGAGCTAACGGTAAATTTTAAATCGGCGTTTTAGATTAACAATGATATTATCAAATACAGGGTAGTAAATGTTGATCTTCCAGTAGTCTTCTGGTTGTGTATCGGCCGGCAAATCTAATGTCTTGCTTTTGCCCACAGTTGACTCAGTGTAAAAGTCCTTTTCTTGACGTCTCCGTCTTGACACTTTAACAGGTTCAGGTTCTAGTGAAATCTCTTGCTTTTTAGCAAACTGCTCGATATCTGTCCAAATTTTAAATTGATTCCTACATGTTTCGAAAGTACCTATAGTACTTGTTATGAGATCACTAGCCTGACCAAGAGTTGCATTTTGTGTCTGGAAAAATTTACTCAGAACATTTACTACAGCGAGAACTGAGTGAAATATGTGTAAGGAGACGACTAACTCTGGTTTCGTTATAATCGTAAGTAATCTCAGTGCTTCTACTGTGTGCTTGTCTCGGTTCTCAGTGATCTCTTTTTCTAAAGTTAATTTAATTGCCTCATAATTTGTCAGTACTGCTTTGCAGTTTTCGTAGCGACAACTCCATCTGGTAGTACTTAGACTTCCCATTTCACGATTAGTAATTCCGAGAGTGCCTTGTAATTTGTTTAGGCTCGCATGATGGCCAGGTTGTGGATATACAAAGCTTCGAGGCCGTTGAAAAACGTTTTTGCTAGTGAAATATTTGCGCACGAATCAACAACAACCAGATTAAGTTTATGCGCTAAGCAATGAATATAAATTGCGTGAGGATGAGTTTGTTTTATAATGGCCTGAAGGTCTCGATTTTGACCAGACATGACGCTGGCACCATCATAAGACTGCACAAGAATTGGAACATCACCCAAATGGTGTTTATTCAAATTGTCCAAAATGAGTGTAGCCAGTCCTTGCGCATCTCTGGACGTGGAACAATTAACGAAACCTATAAATCTTTCGACAATATCCAGACCGTTCGCATATCTCACAGCCATTGATAATTGTTCCTCTTTAAAACATCTGGCCTCATCCACACTCAAAGAAAAAAACCACATGCTTTAGCTTCTTTCACAATCTCCTCCAGAGTAAGGTTTGCTATCACTTTAATAATTGTAGTGTTTTTCGAAATGGAGTGAAAATGTGTCATCATATTTAGAAAATAATTGGGCAATTGCCTCTATTTTTAGAAGATGAGTCCTCTCGGTGACCTCTTAAAGGCAAGCCCTGCCGAACAAGGGTCAGTACTATATCAATAACTTTGGCTAAGTATTCTCTGTTTTGAACAACTTCTTCCTCTTGTTGTTTCATAAGTTGTTGATGAACATCTCCAACAGTAAAAGATTGGCGGTAGGACACATACATTTGACTGCATTCAGCGTGGGGTGATGATTCTGAGTGTTTTTTTAATGCCTCTGCTAGCTTTTTCCAGTTGTTAAAACCACTTTTCACAAATTTTTCATTTTGATTTCGTATATTTCCTTTATTGAAATGTCTGCATACGAAACAGTAGACTTTTTCTTCTTCTTTGCTGTATTCCAACCAGCTATTATATGATCCATAATATTTCGACGAAAACGATCTAAATTTTGTTCCAAATTTCGTTTTTGGGAATTCTACAATGGGCTGTGATGGTCCACCTTGAAGAGTGCCTAATTCTTTTGATTTTTCATTTTTTGAGTCGGCTAACTGTGATGTTGATGCTGACGAGTTTTCTGAATCCTGGGTAGTTTCAACGTCCTTTTTTTTGTTCAAACAACATTCCTGTATAGAGTTTGTTGACGATTCGGATGTAGGAATACTAGGTCTTGTCACATCTATTTCCGTGTTATCTTCACGTGTCCTTGAAGTATTGGTTTGAAAATAAGATCTGATATCTTTAAATTTCTTCATGCTTGAATTTAGAAAATAAAATATTTGTAGGCTATTAAACTATATCCATAATTGTACAATTGTACTTAGAAAATTGTACAATTGAAATTATTTTTCAGATTATAATTGTCAAACAAAACAAAACAACGAATAAAGAACTAAATGTAAGTAGTAGGTAGGCACCAGTGGGCACTAACTTGCATACAATGCAACTTAATTACGATATCAATTTGAAATTTCTGTGGCTGCTTAAGGAAAATACGTTACTCTTAATTTTAGATGTACAGGTTGGCGCTATTTGGATGGTTTTAACAGAGAAAACCTATTTCCAGACTAGATTATAGAAAAACCGACTTAGGTGTCTGGAGATCGATTTTTGAGAAACGTTTATTGGTAAAAACTACATGGCAAAATCTTGAATGATTGCTGAGATAATGGGCGTTTTTCGATTTTCTGTCATTTTTCTTTGTATTTCTATAAAAACATTCTTAGGGCACTTTTTCGTCGTAATTATATATTGTTGTAAACAGCAAATAATGAATATTTAGTTTAGGCCATAACCGACTAAGATGTCCATATAAAAAAGTAAAACTTTATGTTATTTCTCAAAAACCGTGATATATAGAAACATTCTGAGTATACAATTCGATTTTGTTTAAAAAAGTGCCTTAAGAATGTTTTTACAGAAATACATTATTTTGATAAATAGAAAAGTTACAGCGGTTTTTAAAATGACAGAAAATCGAAAAACGCCCATTATCTCAGCAACCATTCAAGATTTTGCGATATACTTTTTACAAATAAACATTTCTCGAAAATCGATCTCCAGACACGTAAGTCGGTTTTTCTTTATCTAGTCTGGAAATAGGTTTTCTCTGTTAAAAAACCATTCAAATAGCGCCACCATGTACATACAAGACAGATAATAATAATTTGTGAAGGGTTTTTTCCTAGAATTTAATAAAATTAAGTGACCTCGAGTAACTTTCCTTCATAGGAATGTATTTGAAATGAAAAGTCACCATTTAACTTGTTTGTTTATGTTTATATCATACATTCATTTACGTAAGGGATCACGTATGTATTTAACAAATTTTATATTAACTTTAGTATACAGTACATTTTTTATTCAAGTTTCTTCACAAAGATAAACATGTTACTGCTGTTTCTGAGCAGATAAATAAAATAATAATAATATAACAACAAAAACGTAAAATGTTGACTCACCTATATGGAACAGTTTCTGTGTTAGAAGATTAGATTCAGAAACTAATCAGACTATAGCAATATTATCTAATTATACCACCCTTGCCCCCCCCCTGGCTACGCCAATGATCATCGTGTATCCTTAGTTGCAGTACCCAAGGCACTGAACTGGGGGAACTTATCTTGCAGTGATTGCACACTTTCCCTACTAAGTAATTCAGCTATCTTGTCTTTTGGACCCTCTATTAGAACTATTCTATTACTATTCTAACAGTTAGGGCTTTAATTTATTATCAACTAGGAATTGATAAAAAATAAGTACTAAACTCAGGAATTTGATTGTATTGGCTTTTAATTGTTGAAAGTTCATTTTGTTGTAACTAAAACACAATCTTTCAGAGAGTATGCTTTTATTTTATTACCATTCTTCGTCTGGAGAAGCCACAGTGTGGCGAAACAATTGTTGCGAAAATTAAAAGCATACTCTTTGGAAGTTTATGTTTTAGTTACAACACCTAACGGTGAATTTAGACTCAGGAAATTTTATTGAGATAAATAATCATTCGGTATGATCTATTAAATACATATAACCGAATAGACAGTTTGAATTAAAAGAAGCCATATGGGTTCAGTTTGTTTATTTAAGTTCGTGACACACACATCAACTAACCAAATTTCATATGGGTTAAATTTAAAAGTTTTATATGGATTATATTTAAGAGATTGTTTATTTGTTGAATCAATTAAAAAAATAATATTGAAATCACCACAAATTATGTTACTGCACACATTTAAAACTGTCTCTGTCTCTGCTCTCTTTATCGACAACCTGTGATTCGGTCCGGTTTTTTTTTTTTTGTTAGCAGTATAAAAAGTAATTCGATATCAATGCGTGAAATGGGGGTCAGTGTGCATTTTCCTTATTGTTCGATTGCAGTCGCGGAAGAAGATCGCGTGTCGCGCCACGTCGTCGCGACGTACTCTCTGCGGCGTCGTTGCATCCCCTATCGCAGTCATGAAATTTCCCGGATTTCATTACTACTACGGCAACGCGAAGCACTCCCTGCACTTCACCCACACCACCGGCGGCGGGGAGGACGACGCCAAATCCTTCGGCACCTTCATCACCGGAATTCTGCAACACTTCTTCAAGTAAGTTCTTAATCAATAGCCCGTGCGTTATTATCCGTACCCAATTAGCGTGGTTTATCTAACGCACCCGCTCAAGTAAACATTACGTCCGTGGATATTTGTTAAGGTAATTATTATAATTACCACTTATTGTTTGTTCATCATTTGATACGCGGTTTATTAGTGCTGGATTATTAGTACCTTTTTGGTGGCCTTCGTTCTATTGTTCGCAATGAATCACTTCATGTCTTTTTTGTTTAATAACAATCACCAAAAAGCCAATTAAACGTACGCGTATTGACGATAAATGAATTTCAGAAATATTTACTCATGCGAAAATGTAACGGACGCTTTAATTAGCTGATGGAAACATAAATTGTTTAGATCGTAACCGATGAAAATAAAATCTGTCCGTTATATAACTTCCTTTAATTTGTTACCATAAAAGTGACAATCGGCGAAATATCTATGTGATCAAATAGTATTTTATACCCGAGTTATTTATTAAAATATTGTTTTTCTACTCGGTACTATTTGTAATATAATTTTTTGACCACCAAAATTACGCTTAAATGCGTTAGTAATGGCTTAAATATTGCCTGAAGGATAAAAATGTATTTTGGATGTATTTTCCATCAACACCAAGTGGTAGGAAGTACACTTGTGATACTTTGTATATTTATTAAATAGTTATATGTCTTAATAGAGCATTTCTTAAATAAATAAATAAAATTCATAATAGATGGTACCTTTATGATAATATCGTAATAAAATTTATGTTATACGTCAGAATGGTGATTACAGTTTTTTACGTTTTTACCTAATGCAAAAAGTGAATTGTTTCAGTTTTATTCTTCTATTAAAAATCGTTATGATTAATTTGAATTGACTTAAATTTTAATTGTTATTAACAATTGTTTTTGAAGTTTATTGCAATTATGGAGATTTTGTGAAGTAATTTTGTATTTAATTGCAGTTGATAATGCTTTTAAATTTATTATTATTAGTTGTAGCAATGCGATTTTTATTGCGATTAAATATTCTATTGGAATTAGAAATTAATAGCGCTTTAGAGTGACGGGGGCGATCCTCTGAAGTAACAAGTTAAATAATACGAAGAAAGGAACGGGTGATCAATAGCTAGACGCTACACTGAATTGAAAAATTATGGATTACCACGTAGTAACCGGTCGCAACCATTCTCTTTAGCTAGACACTACTAATACTACAGGGTGGACCAAAAGTTCGTTTACATTTCAAATGATGATTTAAAAGTAACTAGTTAAGTGATATAAAAACTTTCTATTTATTATTAAAGTACACAAATAGGGATTTTTTTTACATTATCCATATGTGATTCTTGACTATTTTGACACTGCTGTAACCTGGAGCGGAAATTTTCAATGACGGCCTCACAAGTGTTTCGTGAAATGTTTTGCATTTCCTCTCGAATATTTTCCTTTAATTCCTCTAGGGACACTGGGTTGCTGTTGAAAACCTTACTTTTAAGGTATCCCCAAAGAAAGAAGTCCAGTGGGGATAAGTCTGGGCTATGAGTTGATCAGTTAATGGCACCTCTTTTGGATATGAATTTTTGTCTAAAAATTTCGCGAACATCACTTAATGAGTCGTTGGAAGTGTGGCATGGTGCCCCACCTTTCTGAAACCACGATCGTTGATTAAAATCATCGAAATCCTGTAGCACTGGTGAAATATAGTTCTGTAGCATGGCAATATACCGCTCTGTATTCACTGTAACAGCATTTCTTCGGCGAAAAATATGGACTAATACATACAGTCCCCTTGGGTGAATGCAGAGGTTTTTTATGTTTCAATGTAGGATTAGTGTCACTCCAGTACCTGCAATTTTGCCTATTCACATGCCCATTTAGATAAAAGTGTGCCTCGTCTGAGAAAAACATGTTGGTAAAGCTGGTGAACCTTTTTAAGATTTCGTTTGCAAATTGGTCCTGTGAGCGTGATCTTGAGGCTTTAATTCCTGTACTATTTGGATTTTGTACGGATGTAAATGTAAATCTTTGTGAAGAATACGAATCAAAGATGTTCCGGGCATACCTAAGGCGTTAGAGCGCTTCCAAGCAGAGAGTCCATGATTTTCACGAATAGACGCTCTTACACGCTCGACGTTTTCGAGATCTCTTGATGTTGTAGGTCGCCCGAATCGTGGTTGATTTATTGTTGAACCTGTCTCCTCGAACTTCTTTACCCATTTTCGAATCAATTGAATCGATGGATCTTCATTTTTACGCCATATGTTATAATAGAGTAAAAGAATCGTTGTTGCGGTAGTACTCGCGTACACAATACGCACGTTCTTTATTGCTAAACGACGCCATGGTACTGAATTCCCATTGGCCGATCTTGCGCTTCGTAACCCCTCCACCGCACCCCACCGACGCTGCTCGACGCAGCTACCAATTCAAATTTAAACGGACTTTTGGTCCACCCTGTATTTGGTTGGCTTTCTTTAAACTCACTTCTCATGTTCAAATCTCATAGTTTCTTGCAGGGATTTTAGCTGTGTCTGGCTGCGTATATTCCTGGCCATCCGCTCTAAAATCTATTAAATTCTCATTGATTATCAGTCAATAATCTACGAAAATTTTATAAATATAGAAGAAAATCCTCGCAATTCAGAATAAAAAATTTGTGAAAATTCTCAAATATTGAAATATCAGTTATTGGAAACTTTTAAAAAATTCCTCTAAATCTTCAAGTAAAAATGCTGGAAAATTCTTGTAATTTAGAAAAAATGTTGTTGAAAAACTGAGATAGAATAAAGAAAGAAATGGTCTGAGAATAAAGTGAAGTTGCTGGCAAATTGTCGAACCCTCGAAGAAAAGACACTTAATAAAATAATAAAAATTCGAGGAATCGGAAAGAGAAATTGGTCATAAATACTAGAAAATTATGAGATAAATTTCGACAAAATGAGCCAAGTGGTGCTGGAAAATTCAAAAAATCGTTCATTTCTAAGACAAATAATGGATTTAAAAGTGTAGCTGAAAAAACGAGATTTAAATACAAATAACAAGAAAGGATAGTAAAAGAATTACTACAAGAACAGAATCATAATCCAGACATATTGTCATTTTATATTGATAGTACCATATCCAATAATCCACAAAGTTTCCATAAATATTGATGAAAATATTCGCAATTTGGAATAATAGCTTTATAATTCTCGCATATTACTAAAAAGTTTACTGAAAATTCTAGATCCAAGATCCCCTTAAAAAAATCTTGAAATTTGAAAGTAAAAGTGCTGAAAAAAATCTAGAATCCTTTAAGAAAATTCGCTCAATTAAGAAAATACATTTCTAGAAATATCTTTTAATTAAAAACACAGTTATATTCCTTTCTTCGCTTTTTATAAAATTAAGTGATATTTAACCTTCACGTACTCAAGTAACTACATTTAGAAATATCTTAATTTTCTAGAAATTTTATTTCTAAATTGTGGAAATTTTCTTGAAGGGTTCTAGATTCTAGGACAAAGCAAGAAATTCTCGAAAGAAGTTAAAGGAAAATTATGCATATTACGTATGGAAAATGGAAAATTCTAGAAGAATTTTAAAAAAATATGCCGAAAATTTAATAATAATAATACTTTATTGATGTTATGACTGAAAAACAGTCTACGTAGGTCACAATAATTGGGCACTTAAATGCTAATTACAAGAATATGTATGATTTGATTTTATGAAAGGTAAAAAGAATATTAATTAAAAAATTTAAGATCGGGGAATCCCCTATTACCTATATAATAATAATAATAATAATAACTTTATTAACGGATTAACTTTTTTTATAAAAAAAAAATCATACACATTCAGTACAAATAATACTTAAATAAGTAACATAAAATTAAACTAGAATATATAACGTTAAACCTAAATAATAAAAACCTAAATCATATTGTGCATACAATATATTAAGTAACTAAAACACAAGTTTATATTTGATAAGTAAAATAAAAAAGTAATATAACTGTAAATTATTGTGATAAATAAAACATCCATATATATACATATAAAATACATATACATACATGTATATATACAAACTCATAAATAATAATATAAAATAAACCAAAATTAATGAAATTGAGATACAATAAATGATTTACACGATCTTAAAGAATTATTAAATATTTCAAACTTATTTGACAAATTTAGGGTATTACTATTTCTCATAATAATGTCAAATGGAGAGTAATAACCATAATTAGTCCTATGAAAATTTGGACGAAATAAAACTGCTCTTCTAAAAGGTATATTATTTGAATAAAAATTAAAATTCACCATTGATAAAAGCTTAGCACTTATAATACTATTATTTAGTAACTTGTGAAAAAAAAAAACAAATTCCGGCAATTTTATGTCGACCACTGATTGATTTTAAGTTAATATTGATGTTAAATCTAAAAGAAATGTATCTAACACATTTATTCTGAATTCTTTCCAATTTAGCTATGTGTACATCATAAAACGGAAACCAAATTAATGAACAGTATTCTAGGCGCGAACGGACAAAAGAATTATATAAAATAATTAAGGTCTTAATACTAAAGTGCTGTCCATTACGCAAAATAAACCCCAATGAACGCATAGCCTTGTTACAAACATATAATACATGTTCGCTAAAACTAAGTGAGCAGTCTAAAAATATTCCTAAATCTTTAATATTTTCTAGTAATATATTATTTATACTGTATTCATACTCAATTAGTTATTTTTGTTTGCTAAATTTCATAGCCTTACATTTACTGATATTAAGGTCTAAATCATTTATTTTACACCAATTAGAAATATTGTTTAGGTCGTTTTGAAGATTGTGACAATCCTGAATCGATTTGACCTCCATTAAAATGTTCATGTCATCGGCATAAAGGTAACACCTAGCGTGGTTTAGAATTTGAGAAATGTCATTAATTAAAATTAAAAATAGCAAGGGACCACAATGGCTTCCTTGAGGTACACCAGATGATACCTTTATACAACTAGAAATGTAGTTTCCAATTCGAACACATTGTTGTCTACTGGATAAATATGAACGGAACCAATTTATGACACTTTTGTTAAATCCATAGGCATTCATTTTCGATAATAAGATGGAGTGGTTAACTTTATCGAAAGCCTTCGAAAAATCTGTGGAGACGACATCGGCTTGACATCTTTTTTCAAAGGCAGATAAAATGGATGCTTGAAATTCAAGAAGGTTAGTCATGGTGGATCTATCTTGGAAAAATCCGTGTTGTGTGTCATCAATAATTTCCTTAGTAAGCCAGAACAATTGCTTCGAACAATTGCTTCGAAAAATTTTGGAATTGAAGATTGGCAACTCCTCTATAATTTGGGATCAATTCCGGAAACTTTTCCTCAGCAATAGAACATGAAAACAAATTATATAAGGGTTCAGATAAAGTACACACACATTTTGATAGGAATATTGCAGGGACACCATCTGGACCGAAACATGTGCAATTTCCTAGCGACTGTAGCTCATTATATACATCTTGTAATGAAATAGTAAATCTTGAGTCAAAAACTTGTTTATTAAAAGTGAAATGACTTGTTCTATCCTCCATGTTTTTATAAGTTAAAATATTTAGCAAAACCTGCAGATATTTTTTCACCATCATCAAGAATTTCGTTTTCTAATATCATCCTATCAGGTATGCCGTTGGTCTTGTTTAATTTCGAAATGTGGTTCCAAAAGTTACGAGGATTCGTGCAGATATCGTTCTCGATTTTTTTAATATACAGATTATGCAGTTGTGAACTTAAAATCTTACATTGATCTCGCAAATATTTAAAGTGATCGTAATCTGAAACTAAACCAGATTTTTAAAAATTGGCGTGTGCATTTTTTTTCCTTTTATTAAACTGATTCATTCCTTATTGAACCAAACTGGATAGTTAAATAAATAAATAAATAAATAATCATCTTTATTTCTATAAATACAAATAAATATACATAGTATAGAAAGTGGCGTCAAATTAAAAAATATACATACAGGAACAAAAATATATCCTAATAAGTACAATTCATTCAATTTTGAACTGCTATATATTTTTTTGTTGGGAACATATAAACTAATGGCTTCATCTAGAATCTTGTAGAATATGGTAACCCTCTCATTAATATCCTTATTGGCAAACAAATCATTCCACGAGAACGAACCAAGAAAATTGTTAATGGCATCATAATTGGCCTTAAAATAGTCGGGAATTTCTTCATATCTGTTTAAAGTAGGTAAGGAATCATTAACCATTATATTGACATCGATTGAGTTGTGATGGACAGAACAATTGCTAAGGGCGTCGTCAGATAATCGTGCATCATACTCTAAAAAATCAGTAAATATCAAGTCCAAAAAATTTCCATTAGAGTTAGACATATAGTTTATTTGATTTAAGTTAATCAGGTTGTATGTTCTAATAAGAAGTTCGGAACATTCATTAAATCGACCATCAGGGATACAAATACCAAATTGGGCAAATTAAAGTCTCCGTAGATAATAAATTTGCAATCAGTATTAATTAAATAAATATTTTCAATAACTTTACAATGCTTTTCGTAAATATCTTTGGCAGAACTGGGTGGAATATATATGCTACCAATTATAACATTCTTTTCATTTAATTTAAGACAAACAAAAACTTGTTCTATACTTGATTCTTCAATATTGATTCTGAAAGACTTTATGTTATTTTTTACAGCTACTAAAACACCACCCCCATGATGTTTAGAACTAGTTAGTGAAGAACGATCCAGTCTATATATTGTGAAATTGTTAAAGCCTAATTCATTGTCAGATATACTATCATCTAACCAAGTTTCAACAAATATTATTACATCGTAAGGGGAACAGTTTATATTGTTCATAATATTACATAACTTAGTTTTCATCCCACCTAAATTTTGATAATAAGTTTTTAGTTTTTTAAAGGGGTATTTTTATTTTGCTTTGATCCAGTCTGTTTCACCGGCCTTCTTTCTACATTCTAACTCATCATATTTATTTTTAATTTCATTACGTTGAAGATTTGTCAAATCAGCCTTGATTGTAATTTGATTAGACGAATTTGATATTTTCGAGTAATTAACCAGTAGAGTGCGCACATTACTACGATCCGGCAGTGATATTTTTAATGGTCTGGGTTTTCCAGACGATTTACCGAGACGTATAGCATTCGTTGGATTAACAATATTCAAAATAGATGCAGTGATAAGATTGAATTGTGAAATGTCATCTTTTTTCTTGTCGTTAGAAAGAGTAGATTTTGACTTAGGGTTATTATATACAATTACGTTGCAGCTTCGACGTTCGCGTTCGGAAATTTCATTAATAATATAATCAACATTATTATTACACTGGACATTGTTATATGTTATATATAAACTTGTCAGTTTCTAATCCATTGATCCATCCCTTGATAATGGTCACTTTGTATACGAAATGTACATTTGATAATTTAAATGAAACTACGAAGAAATGTTATTAGTGCTTTATTCCTCAAATTTGTCAGTTTCTCTTGATAATGACTTAAAAAGCGAAACTAGTCAAGTACATAAGAGACAAACTGTGAAACAAACCAAGTGTAATTTAATTTTAACCTTCACCAATAAAGTTAGTAAATCATTGTGTTAAGAATTGTCAGTTATGTACTCTTTAACCAGTTAGCTGAGTTTGACGAGTATACTCGTCATCGATAGATTTTCTTGACACAGAAATTCGCACTTTCCAAATGGAGCGACACAGTTAACTGGTTAATATAATATTTTTTTGTGTGTATAGGAGTTGGTTTTTGTCCAGTTAACTATGCTCCGTTTGCAAGAGTGAATTTTTGTGGGTCATGAAAATTGATCGATAACGAGTATATTCGTCAAATTCAGTTAATTGGTAAAGGTATGTTTTGAAATGCTTTAGAGGCATTTCCCTTATGGCTTGATGTAGGGTATTATAAAATGTTGGGGCGTAAAAATTCATACCGTTTTGTAACTGAAGTCTGAGTTGTTTATGTTTAATACTTGTTATGCTTGTGAAGTGAATCGGTTGTTTGGTAATTTGAGTTCTTCCTTTTAAGATTAAGGAGGTATTGATAAATGTACAATCCGGGTAATGTCATTATGTGTAGTTTATCAAATACGGCTCCACATTCTGATTATACTGATCCACACAAGGCGATCCCCACACCTGAATTAACTGCGATACGTCACGATAACCTATACGCACTGCTCTTCCTTGTAACCCGAATATCCGGTGCTGGTGGGCTGAGTGTCCCCTTGCCAGTAGGCTCTAAACAAGGATAGAGTGGTATGTTGCAAATTAGGCTGTCTTTAAAGTATTAGTTGAGTAGAAATGTCATTCATGGATCAAGATGAACCCCCAAAACATTTTGCAGACGCTGGATTGCTCAAATTATGAGTTTTTAGCTTGAAGAGCATATGAATTGTTTTTTCTTGGTTTAATAACAGCGTATTGCTTCTAAACCATTGTTCGTAATTTCTCATTTGATGAATGGCTTCGATGAACTGCATCTTCCGCAGTACCAGCTATGTAAACAATGGTGGTGTCATCGGCATATATAACTTTAAAACTTTGATCACAGTATGCTGAGAAATCGTTCGTATAAATTATAAAAAAGCATAGGCCGCAGAATGGATCCTTGAGGAATACCACAATCAACCGGCAGCCTGCTCGATCAAGCACTATCATAGTTAACAGACTGGGTCCTATCCGAAAGATATGAATCAATAAGTTTAGTGTTAGCTTTATCAAAATCATAGCAATTTAGTTTTGCAATTAAAATTTCATTATTCACACAATAAATTCCACAAAGGAAGACATGGAAAATTTTCCACTTTCATTTTCCACTGCGAAAACCTAATTGAGTTCGTAATTTTTGAAGTAATCTGTAATTTAAATTAATAGAACTTTTTCTACTATTGCGAATAGGCAATTTCTTATGTTCTAAAAATTTGTTAATGGCTCTAATTCTAATAAATAATTATATAGAATTTTTGAAAATATTTTTGGCGAGTTAACACTTTTCTTGAGAGATTCCATTAAAGCATCGGTACTTTTTTGTGTCACTTCATGCATGAAGTTTAGATTTTCTCTCATGGAGCGCAGATCTTCAGTGAACCAATGTACGTTTTTTTACTTTAATTTTGTTAATGCTAATTGATACACAGACATAAATGCCTTATGAAACAAATTATCTTTCCCACGGCAGTCAGACTCCGCAACAACTACTCTCCAGACAGTAGACTTTAATATGTTAAAAAAGTTAGTTTTCCCGAGGAGGAACCTCTTCTTGGAATTGAAGCTGGATGCCTTTATGATTTTAAGACATTACAAATGGTAATTTGTAGGTATCTGGAAGAGAAATTGGTGATATGTATATAGAAGTTATAAAAAGAAATTCGACGCAATGATGCAAAATGTTCCGGACAATTCTAGAAATCAGATGAGATTACTAGAAAATTCTAGAATCCTTGAAAAAAACTTTGTAGTTTAGAAAAGAAACTGGTGGAAACTTTTATAAAGAAATATACGTGATGAATTTAAGTTTTTGCTCGAAGTAAAACAAGGTTTTAAATTAACCCATTACCTGCCAAAATATTTTATTTCCATTTTTTGTAAATTAAATATTGTTTTTTTACTGGAAAAGTATTTTAGTAAGTTAAATTAACAAAAAAAAACAACCATTGCTGAAAAAAATCCAAATTTTGAAAAAGACCCATTTGGAGATGGTGTCAGGTCTATTGTTAAATAGTAGAAATTTTCTTAGTATGTATAATTATGTTATAACAATTACAAATTATACCAATTTATCATACACTGCATCCAACATTACATTTTGTACACTGCTTTCGTGTATTCTTTTTGCATATGCCACATTTTCTTTGTTTTCCTTCCTCGGTTCTTTCTAAATGATGCCCTACAGGATCTCTTCTAACATCTTCAGGAACCCAATTCTGAGACAACTTTTGCAAACAGGATCTGTCAGCATGTTTTGCATTAGAAATGATCGATGATGTGCGCAAGTAGGCCCTCGTAATCGTTCTTCTAAATTCTAGGAGGGGTATACTCTTCTAAGCGAGACAGTAAAGTGCATACGCATTCACCACTGCCATGTCTAATAGATTGGTAAAAATAGGGAAGTACCATTTCTTTGCTCTAATTTTAATTCTATATTTATTAGCCAGTCCATCTTATTTAATCCTCCTATATATTTATTGTAACGATTTAAGCACTGCGGCTGCGGTATTTTGACTTGCTTGTTCTGTGCCTTTGACCATCTGCGTACTGTTTGCAGTGGTAGAAGGGCTTGGTGATTCGATAACATTTTGACACAATTGTTATCTTTCCATACCACCCCAAATATGTCATTTTTAACATCAAATCGGTAGTCATATGCACCATGGTGTTCTTTTTTCATGTCACTATTGGCCTTTATAGGACAGTTGTTCATGCTGTTAAAACGCACGGTTCCCGTAGCTTCTATATTTTTTTCTTTCAGGACTTTTATTAGCTTAAAACTCGTAAAAAAGTTGTCAGTTCGAAGGCTTTCTGATCTCGGAAGCACCCTATCCATGTAACTGATGTAACCTTCATGCTTTCCTTCATACAACTCAAAATCAATATGAAAGCAGCACATTTCCCACTGCTTAAACCCAAATCTGATCGGTTTTCCTCTTATAAACTGCTTTAAATAGTGGTGGCCATAATATCGAATCATTTGCTCGTCGATACTTAAATTCTTTTAAAACACTCCTAATGTTTTGAATTGTTCATTCATTTTAGTAAGTAGTGGACTTATTTTATAGTAGTATAGTAGTCTTTATGGATTGTTGAGTTCCTATTTCCAAATTGTTATTGAAATTTAAATTCCTCTTTATTTCGAGATATCGATTTCTTGTTAAACATTTCCGCACACTTTCAATACATACATCTTCATCCTCACACCAATATATCTGCTCCTGCGGTAAACAATAAAAATCCAAAGATTTTTTTTAGGCAGTTTACTGAAAAAGTAAAACCATGCCGATTGTTTTGGGCTGCATATTTGACGGATTCCTTCACAATATAGGTCGTATAGTCTTCGTTCAACAATAACTTAAAGACTTCGACTGGCGATTTTCCTTCAAGTTTTATTTTTAAATTTTATCTCGTCTCTAAGATCTCATTGTCGTGATCCATCTCCTTTGCAAAATCAGCTTTTTTTTGCCAATCTGTAGTAGATTTTATTTTTTTCTGACGCTTTGGTAATGGAATCGTTTCATTCGATTTCCTAGAAGTAGATGCTATAGGAATTGCAGAAGAATGAACTTCAACTCTGCCAGGCACGTCTCTCGGATGTGTATCTTCCAATACATGTTCGTCAAAGTTATCAGCATCCGATACCACATCAACGTTATCGGGTGGAAGTTCGACAATATCTATCTCCGCTTCTGGCTCATCCTCATCGAAGAAATTTGGATCATTTATTATATCTTCTAATTGCGAAAGTGATGAAAATCATATTTGGCAATTAGAGAAAATTAATAATTATAATGAATTTTTAACATTGTACGAGCCACGATCCCTAAATGGGTATCATCATTAAAATGGCCATAATTACATCTTAGATGATTTGAATGCAAACGGTATGCTACATAAATTGAACATGTGACAAAGATGGAATGTATAAAAAAATAAATAATTATAAATTAATGCATTTGAAAATCAACATTTATTTTATGCAAGACTTACCTCTATATTTTCACTTTATTAGTTTCTAAATAACAAATAACAAGCACTTTTTGATATTTTTACAATAAACTTACATGTCTTAACTGTCATAAGAGGTTATATGTTGCCAACAACATAAAATTGTCAACTACTAACGACTGCTAAACATTAAAATCACTGATCCCCAAATGGGGATCATGTTAGGAAATGGGTTAACTGTATCTGGTCGACAGGGCTCAGTAGTCAAAGTCATTAGTTATGTCCTAATTTTCTTACAGAGAAAAAATATTTTGTAAATTTATTAATTAGAAATTGAGTTAATAAAATCTACGATTTAAGTGGTAAAAATAAATAAACAACAATTTTAATGATTGAATTAATTTAGATTCATTTATGTAATCATAAAATTGACTATTTATTATACTATCGAAATCTATGTTTTTTATTTCTTAAAAGTAAAGAAGAGAAATTAATTCCAATACTTGTAACATACATCAGATGTACTTTACTAAACTGTTGAGTTTGTGGAGCATAACAAGAAGTATACTGTTATAAAAACGAACTTTTAACAATATATAAAAACATTTTATTAATAATAATTTAAGCCATTAATACTTTAATATAATTTATCATTTTTTAAATTACTTCTTCATGTACGAAGGAATTTTTGAAATCTTTCGATTACAAGAAGGCATCAGCTATGTTTCCTAAAATACTAGTTTTAATTGCTTAGTCTTGACCTACCACAAATAATTTGATGCAACTCTAAATTACGAACATCGTACAATTTAATTTTTATTAGACCGTCTCATAAGAATGTAGGGTTTTATACAATGTTTATGTACACAAGAAACATCTATACACATTTTATCTAAAATAATTAGAGTAGCCAATATATAAACATGAATTTAACATTAAAATCATTATGATGCATAAAACAACCAATACAATTAATTGAATCATTCTCTAATCCAAATGAAAAATATAGTATTTTATGGATTCTTCATTGCCTTCAATCTCTAAAATCCAATATATTAGTAAAATAAACCATGTGGTGGGTAATCTTTCAAACTAACAAGCTCATTTACAAAGACAAAAATACATAAATAACATGGCGAAAGGATCATTAATTTGATAAACAAATATTAACACTAAACATTGTTTGTAGATTTGGTTATTATTATTAGTGAATTTTAAGAAGGTTATCGCATTTTAGACACTTATTACCTATAATTATTGCAAAAAAGCAGCTTAGTTGCAAATTATTTTTTATTACATCAGCCTTGACTTGACCTTAAATATTCAATAAACCAGATTAACCATATATTTAACATAAATGAATCATAAAATTTAAAAGATTTAATTACAGGGGAAAATCCTAGTCTAATAAGTCTAAAAATGTAAAAGGTACATTTTTGACCAGATTTACATTAAATATTTTAAAATATTTAATATTTTTATTAATAAATATCAATCCTATTTTAATAATAAAAACAACATATAAAGTATCAATCTATAATAATTAAATATATCACAAATATACAATAAAATCTAATTGTCCTAATTAAGTACTCTATTATATTGAAACCTATAATGGCACGCAATATCAAAAACGTTTAGCAATTACAACAAAATTAACAGCAGTGAAATACAACAAATTAAAAACAACGGGCGCACCCGACCGTTTCCTGACGCTATGCTTTGTTGATGGAAGTACACGTCGTTGTCGGAAGCAGTGGTGATTTCCGTTACCGATACAAAACGTTGCGTGGTGGCGTTTTGCGACTTTTTGAATATATAACTGTCGGTGCCAACGTTGGAGGCCATCAGGCGGAAATTGATTTCATTCAGATCGAGCTGCCTCCAGAGAAATTTGTGCAGTTTATTGGTGAGGACGACGAGGTCGCCCTTGTCGTCGAAGGTGAAGGCTTTCGGCCATTGGAAAAACTGTTCGCTCTTCGCGATCACTTCCTGCGTTGTGTTGAAGGGCGCGTTTACGTTCCATCTCGCTATTGAATTCGAATTTAACAGTCCGTAATATAAGTTATCAGCGTTATCGATAATCATACTGTCAGTCTGCGATGTTCGCACTCCGTAATCTTTAATAGGTCCTTGATACATTCCGTGTGAATTAGTTTTATTTTTAAGTTCTTTGGTGTTAATAGAATAAAGGTGGAAACTAGACATAGGACAATAGTAGACTTCACGTGTTCCATACAAATTTTTAGGGCCAAGAGATATACCAGCTATATTAATTGGGGAAGTGATGGTGATTCCATCTAAGGTGATATTGACGGCATCTGGTTGGGCTTTCATAGAAATAGCGTGTCGGATCTTCCAAGAATCAACTTTTTCTAAACTGAATATGATAATTCCAGGATCGAATCGACTGTTGTCTGCTATATACGCGTAACCACCATCACTCTCATCAACCACTAAATCGTAAAGAAAAGTAAACTCGGGATTGGTTACGTTTTCAGGCAACACGTACACTAACTCCGTAGTATTGGTTTTAATATCATGGACCACAATCTTCGGCGCGCATTTAACAACCGGCGTCTTACTCATCGTCAACGTTCTACCTCCATCAATAATCCATAACCTACCCTTTGAATCAATCTCTAAATTCTGCACGTTTTGCAAAGCCTCGCAATTCTCCATTCTATTCATACCCCACGAAGGGTAAGGTTCTAATAGTGGTGATAAGTTGGAGGATTTTTCAGGTATTCTGACCAAAGTAGCGGGTACTCCACTGCGCATCCTGGGTAGTGACAGGTAGTAGTATCCATCGTAATAATTTATTCCTGATAGTGTGTTGTTTTCGGGCTCGTAATCAGTGATTTGGGCGTCGTGGGGCCACGTGAAGTTGAGGTACTTCCACTCGCGCAACGCGACGAACTGTGAGGCCGTGGTCGCGGCGACCATGGTCGCCAAGAAGTATGTGATCGAGTGCATGGCGTGAGCGGACTGGAAGTGACCACGACCGCGTCGCTCTCTTATAATTGCGGTACGGGAAGGCGAGCGCTAATTGGTTTTTCACACAATCGAACCCGCACCCGCTAATTAATACTGGGGTACACAGAACGTTTCGGATTTATTTTTCTCGAAAGCCGATTTTATTTTAAGCACGTAATTTACAAGTTTTAATTGCTCGCATGTCAATAATTTATATGTGATATTGCGTGTATATCACAGGTGCAATACAATAATATTTTCCAAATGATTCATTGTGTTCTGCTATTTCAAAACTTTTGTTATTCTATTAGAAATATTTGTTTATTATGTAATATGTGAATAAAGGCTTAGTGGGTGGGTTAAATCTTAATAATTCTTTGTAAACTTAATTTCAACTGTTAAAAATAACATCAAATATATATTAAGTTATTGTTTTCTTGTCGTCCTATTCACTTCTCATTTACACAGTGTAATTGAAGGCAGGGAAACGGAATGTTAGTATGGAGGTATGAAACTCCAGTTCCAGTTGTTGCCTTCAACAGACATAATTCAAGTGACATTTATTGTTTCAGTGCAACTTATAGACCATATATTTTACTTGAATATTATGTCTATCTCTAATAAATGTAAAAAATTGCATACAAATAATTTAGGTATTGAGAGTCCCAGCTTGAACTTTTCAATGATCTTATAGATTTGCATAATTGTTTACCTCCAAGTTTGAAATATCATTGCCGTAAAAAATAATGTGAATAACTTTTTTACAAAAATCGTACAATTTATTTATTAACATTAATGAGTACTATTTAACTATTATCCTCAATAGAATTCAATACAATCTTCAGATTCTATTTCAATATAGGTCATCGATTCAATGGAAGAATTCCTGTTGATTTGGAGCTATTAATTAAATTGTTTTTGACGGTTTCATTTCCTAAATTATCAACATATTTTTTGAATAACGAAGAAAACTTCTTAAGTTACTATAATAATAATAATAATAATAATAATAATATCTCTTTATTTCAAAGTGTCATGTACATGTACAAGATGAAATTTGCGTCAAAACTTATGAACTAGCCTAAATCTAATATTACTTAATTTAAACTTAAAGAAGAAATATACATAAAGGTAATAAAAGTGTTGACTTAAGTCTACTTATATCTACATTTATTAATAAATTCTTCAATTGAGTAGGGCTCACATTCAACTAAGAACTCAAATAATTCTCTTTTTAAACGTTTAAAGTCGTTTTTGTGGACTTTAATATTATTCGGAAGTGAATTAAATAATTTTATCGAAGAGTATTGAACTGAGTATTCTGTTGCATTGAGTTTATGTTGGGGGTAGATGTAGTCATTTGTTCTTGTGTTGTAGTTTGTACTTTTATTATCATTTCCTGTAAGGTGTTTGTGGTAGAATAGGATTGTCTCCATTATGTATATTCCATACATCGTTAACATATTATTGCTTTTAATATCGTTAGGGTTCGGTAAAAAAGCCACATTAAAAGTTTAGTATTGTGCGTACTGTTCGTAACACAAACTTAATGTTGTTACTCACACATTTGTTGATAATTTGTCGTGAAATATGGCTTAAAAAGATATCTCCTATCAACATATTATTGGCATCTCTATAGAACTTATTGTAGTCTTGAACCAGTTCTCAAAAATTCCAAGGATTAACCATCCACTCTTTGACATATAGAACACTTAATATAACTTTCAGTCCCTAAATCGTTAAGATTTTCTGCCTTATTACCAAGGATGAAGTTGGCGTTGGATTTTTAGAGTTATTATGATGAACGAAATAAAATTCTTTACTTCACTTATTAATATAATAATAATAAGTGAAGTAAAGAATTTTATTTCGTTCATCATAATATAAAACACTTCACGTTACTCAACCCGAATTTAGTTTTAGCGTTATGTCTGCAAATGCGTGGAATTCTGGTGTGGACTCAGTATCAACTAACATGTCAACATGACAACAAGTACTTTACAATCCAGTGTGTCATTTTAGCCCACCATTTGGGTTATTATAGACAGAGACTAGTCTTATGGCCACTCACAGTCTAAAATCATTAAGATTTCCTGGCTTATAACAGTGTTTAACAAAAGTCGACGATGAAATTATGGTTGGATTTTTTGAATTATCTCTGCAGTAAGATTGCAAGTATGAAATGTTGGTGCATTTAAATGGTTACATCTGACATGTCAATATAACAACCAGTATTCTAAAAGTGCGTGTGTGATATTAGGTCGTGCTCGTATAGTTTCTCTAATGCAGCAGACTTTCATAAACACGTCCTGGGAATATAATTTAATGTACTTAATAATTCATTCTTTATTTTTGAGGCTTCTTCAAAAATTTGTGCTGTATATGCT
Organism: Ontholestes murinus; assembly: GCA_963969525.1. Lineage (NCBI taxonomy): Eukaryota > Metazoa > Arthropoda > Insecta > Coleoptera > Staphylinidae > Ontholestes > Ontholestes murinus. Next base: position 18,207,963 of record OZ018395.1, read on the forward strand.
CTTGAGATTGATTTCTTAACACTAGATTTATAAGCTATTTATATACCGATTTCTACCAAAACCAGTCAAAATGACGTGGAATGTGTATAAAATGTGTGGATGTGTATAAGAAAATGCTTATTGAGGCTTCCAGTCTACCAGTCAAAGAGTTGAACAATATTAATTGGAAAAATTCATTTTACAGAAAGAAATACGTTCAAACTAGTGTTGCTTTGATAGCCTTGCTATTTTGTAACACGCAAATTACTTTTGTATCATTCAATGTCTGTCGAAGTATTAGCTAGAGAAGTAGTTGTTTCAAAAGTGATTTGTTCTTGTAGTCTTAATAAGATTCATTTGTTGTAGATTTTACGAAAATATTTTCGTGTTTTTTCTAATTATTAATATTAATTGTAATTGATAAATGGATTTATAGATATTGTTAAATAGCAAAACGCTTAATTGTTTACAGTTTGTCTGTCACAATTTCTACATATGCAGATTTTTCTGTGTACACTTTCCGCATACACTTTTTGCATGCATTAAAAATCTTTGTATTATTACTATTGCAATATTCTATTTGACACCATTTGTGTTATTTTTATTTGGATTTCTCTTGTAAATGTTAAGTGTGCATCCATTGGATTGGTAGAACAACGTTGATAAATGAGCTTTGTTGGAGAAAAAAAGGTCCTCACTTGCTGTTCCACAAATATTGAAGCCTCAAAGTATTTCCTTTGTACGCCTCACAGGCGTACAATATTGCAAGAATCGTCTTCAATTTTACTTATGTAATTGTCCAGTTTTTCTCCAAAACTTGAGAGGCTTCCCTGCATAACGTTTCTTTTAGCATATGCTGTTGGCCCGTGAACACTCTGAATTGGTAATCTACTAGCAAAACCGCCTTCTTCAATTCTTTTCCAAATAGTTCCGTCTGACGCAATTTTAGTTCGCTGATTTGGTTCGTTACTTCCACCTTCGTCTTCTGAACTGGAAGGAAATTGCATGTAACGTCTCGTAAGTTTGTTTGAAATATTTTCGTTTGGCTGATCTATATTGTCTTTATCACGAATTTCCTCATCACTACACTCAATAATAGCACTGATATTGTCACTGCCCCGTGGATCAGTTTGTTTCTCCATTAATTCGCAGTCGCTATCATATAATTCATCACTTTCTGTATCTGAACATTCCAGAGATATGCTGGTTGTATTTTCCAAACATTAATTTCATAAAATGTATTCTCTACTTATAGCTACAAAAGTCATAACCTCATTTCGGAAAGCAAATGTTACATGCAGTAGGAATTTTGAATTGAAATTGCAGGACCAGTCATTTTGTTATTATAATTTTAAACCATTTTGAAACTAAAGGAATGTAAGAATATTATTTAATTAAGAAAGTATGAGAGGAAGAAACCAAGAAAAGTAGGAAATGTGTGAGCACGTTTGGCCACAGGTAATTGCAGTCTTATAAATATTGTCGGAGCAAGACCTTAGTAGTGATTTTTAAAGTAAAAATTTCAAATAACCGAAATAATTGATTTATTTAACGTAAATATTAAGTAATGTTCTCTATATTTAATTGATACTTTGTGATACATCTTGGAAAATTAAACAAAAACTTTTACTTTTTTGATATAACAAAGTTTAAAAATGTTTACTTAATGATCGAAACTCGAGTCACTTAAAAATAAAGTGTGATATCAACAAAGTAAGCGTTTTTGTTTAATTATCCATACTTATCAAAAACAAGCACACAAGGTGGAAATTTTCTAAGAAATTAAAAACTCAAGTTTACATATGAATAAAATGATAGATATGGTAAATGACATAATATAGGTAACAAGTGGCATTAGATATAAAATATAAGTGAAGAAACAATAAATTATTTCCTTTTGAATGTAATGGTGCATGTCATTAGTCCATAATTTTGGTAGTTAGTTTGCCTTTAAAGTTTTGTTGCCTTCAACAGAAGTGGATTTTGTGATTACATAAATTTTGTAATTAACCAAAAATTCTTAATAGTAATTTAATCTTAAATTTTAATAGAAATGCTTTCGATTGCCAAAATTATCGTTTCTTAAAGTTAACTCATCATCAATTTTTTAAATTTCTAAGACAGTCCTGTTCAAGAACTTTATTGTTTCTTCTTGGGGACGTGATGGCCGTGCATAATTAAAAATACACATCGTACAAAATAATATACATCAATACCATCAGAAACACAAAAAATGCAATAATAACAAAACAGATTATATAAAAATATAGGTTAAACCCACTATTACTCACGAGCTACACTGGATGCGATTAAAGAGTGATGGGCCTCTTTCCCAACCATCGTGGCTTCAACGATTATCCCGAGGTATCTCATCTAAGTCGTCACCATAATCTCCTGCCCCAAGAGTCCAAATGATCTCTCCATTGATTTAAAGGGCTCTCCTCGTAGTCAGCCACAATCTTCTAACCAATATGAGAAGGTCATCTGAAAAACCTATTAAGTTAACCTCTTCTGGTAGGCGGAAGACGTCGTCATGTCGTCGATTGTGACGTTTAATAGTAACGGCCCCAGTACCGACCCCTGTGGAAAGAGCCTTATCAGTTCCTCCACTTTTTGCATGCCCTCGCCCCTTTCGTACTCTAGGGTTTTGTCCTCTGGGTAGCTCCTGAACATGTGGAGGAGGTACTCTGGCATCTCCCTTCGTATTAGAGCAATTAGTATGTTGTATCATGGCATCAAGTACCTTAACTTCAAAGAATACGTCGTAGATGCCCTCATAGCCAGCAGCCTCGATCGAAATAAAACACAGAAATGACAGATAAGTCAATAATAGGTGTCAGTAGGGAAATAATAGGTGATAGATATCAGACAACTAAAAAATAATAACAATTTATTAATTGCAAATGACATTGAACAAATTGTTAAATATCAGATGACAGAAGGCATAATGATATAAGTCAAATTACATAAGATAGGCGGAAAATAATAGTTTATAATGATAGATGGCTATGGATAAATAATAAATAGCAAAATACAGTTGAAAAAAGATATAGATAACAGATGAATAATGAAAAAGATTACATAAAAAATAATAGAAGATAGATAATAAACGAAAGATATATAAAGAGAAAACAGAAATCAAATAATAGCTAAAAACCAGCAGACGTAAAAAGGTAAAAGGTTGTTACCATTCATTCTGTAAAAGTGTACCGACAAACATTAATTTTTATACAAAAACAGAGATTGTGGTTAACAAGTAACAAATGGCAGATGACAGAAGATAAATAGTAGTTGACATAAATCAGATGTTACATGGGGATGATTATTGATAGATGACATATAATAGATGATATATGGCAAACAACCAATGCCACCTGTGGAAGTTGTTAGAAGATAAATACAAGATTGCAAGAGATAATCGATGATAGACGATAGAATGATTTTCATGAAATATTTAAAAAAATATATTAGAAAATTTGAAGAAAATGGTCAAATTGTAAAATCTTCTAAACTTGTGAAAAAAAAATGGTGAAAAACTTTGAAACCCACGAAGACATTTCTTGCAAATAAAAACAAAAATACTGACCATATTAGAATTTTAGAAGAAAAATTGTTAAAAAATTTAGAATCTTCAAATATAGAATTCAGAAGTGTTCTAAACCCTTAGAGAAAAGTCAATTTTGATAAAAGTTACTAGAAAAATGGTTTAAAATTCTTTAAAAAACCAGGATAAATGTCAAAAAATAATAAAGTGTTAAAGGCGGAAAATCCTAAAGGATTCTTTTAAAAATATGGTAAAGAAAGTGCTGGACAATCTAGAGGAAAATTATCTTAAAATGGAAGTGGATGAAGTTCCTAAAAAAAATTAAAAGAATAGAATAGAAATTGCTGAAAAATTCTACAACGTTTAAAGAAAATTATCTCAATTTAGAGTATAAGTATATTCTGGAATATTTCAATAATATAAAGCAGTTTATAAATATAATTATAGAAAATTCTGCTAAAATGTAAAAATGCCAAACAATTTTAGAAATCTAGATGGACTGTAAAAAAATATAGAAACATGGAAGATTTTTCCAAATATTTATAAAATAAATTAGTAAAAGAAAATCTAGAAACCTCAAAAAAAATTTGAAAAAATGTTGTTGGAAAATTCTGATGATGTAAATGTGTAACCCTTGAAGCTTCTTACAAAAATATGGAAAATAAATGAATAAAATATATTAAAATCCTTCAGTTCGTTATAGAAAATTAATTAAATTATTTGGTAAATAAATTGGTGGAAAACCCTCGATGTAAATTATTAAAATTGTTCAAAAATTCCGATAAGCAAGAAAGAATCTAAAATTTTAGAAAAATGAAAAGAAAATTATTTGGATTTAGAAAATAATTTTCTGCAAAATTATAATAAGAATCTTCTTGTATATTTTGTTTTGCCATTAATAATTGTGTATAACTCAAATTGAATACCTTTATTTTGCAAACCGGTTTAGTAATAAGAGTTTTTTTTATATTTTGGATCAAGGGACATTGCGGCATAAAACAGAATGAAATTGTGGATAATTGTATGCAGTGTCCGGTTTGAATAGACTATTTTATACAAATATTCTCGACAAATTGGTTAGAGATTGTGAGAAGTGGCTACCTAGATTTAAATCACATAATTTTTATTTGTGGTAAATATAATAAAGAGAATTGAAAAATTCACTATGTTTTAACCACAAATAATTAATATTATTTGTGGTTAAAACATAGTGAATTTTTCAATTCAGTGTAAGTATGGATTACCACGTAGTAACGGTCGCAACCATTCTCTTTAATAATAAAGAGAGAACATGCATAGCATTGTCACTTGGTGATGAGCGTATTAATGTTTCATTGTATAAATTTTTTACCCATTATCCGTTTCCTATTTCAGTTTGTCTCTAAGTTAGCCGACCTGAAGGACACCTGAGTGTGAAGAAACGTGTCCTTTGTTGATCCCTAATGGTTCAACAAAGGACACGGCTAAGGCCAATAAACATGAAAGTTTTTGTCAACAAGTAGTTTCTGCTATCAGAAAGTAAATTGTCACTTGCCATCTACTCATCCATACCAGCCTGCACACAAACGTTAGTTTTCCTGGCATTCAAACCCTTCTTTATAGGTTGTGTAGGCTCCCTCTTATGATTTATGACCACATATTCGTCCTCTTTCCCGTTAACTTCGTGAAAGTTCATAGTTTCATTTATAGCATTCCTCACATCGCCTTTCAACTGTGAATTCACCTTCATGAGATGATAGTTTTTGCTTGCAAACTGTCTTTGGTTTTCTTCAAGGATTCATAAACGGTGTCCGGATCTGTCTGCATACCTTTGTCCATTACTTTAACGCAGGGCTGCTTCCGATACTCCTGATACCATTCTTGCGGTTTATTGGTAAACACAAGGAATTCTTCAGTGATAGATTTGAAGTTGTTTTAGAGATAGCTGTATTCATCTGGAAAAATAAATATAGTAAACATATTAATGTGTAGATAGATGTATGTAGTATAAATGTGTAGACAACAGACGAGAGATGATACCTAAACAGATGACTGATAGACATATTACAGATGCTAGATATTAAGAGATAGATAGTTAACTTATATAAGGTCTTTGGTTTTCTTCAAGGACTCATAAACGGCGTCCGGATTCGTCTGCATACCTTTGTCCGTTACTTTAACGCAGGGCTGCTTCCGATACTCCTGATACCATTCTTGCGGTTTATTGGTAAACACAAGGAATTCTTCAGTGATAGATTTGAAGTTGTTTTGGAGATAGTTGTATTCATCTGGAAAAATAAATATAGTAAACATATTAATGTGTAGATAGATGTATGTAGTATAAATGTGTAGACAACAGATGAGAGATGATACCTAAACAGATGACTGATAGACATATTACAGATGCTAGATATTAAGAGAAAGATAGTTAACTTATATAAGGTGATAGCCGAGAGATAATAGTTAGTAAATAGTAGATGACAAATTATCTATACATCTTCTAAATTCATTCTGTAAACGTATACTACCAATGCTTTATTGTCATACAAAAGTTAATAGGTAATAGATGACAGATGACAGAAACGAAATGATGATAGATTATAGATGAGGGATTATTATTAACAGATAACGGATAAAGGATTGGAGAAGATAATAATTATAAGGTAGATGGCAGATGATAGAAGACAAATGATAATATAACAAAACCTTATGCAATTTGACAACTGATACATTACATACTATAGATAGGAGATGATACCTAAATAGATGACTGATAAACAAATAACAAATAGATAGTTAACTTTATCAGGTGATAGATGGGAGATAATAGGTGTTGATGACTGGTGGTAAATAATAGATGACAAATTATCTATACATCTTCTATATTCATTATGTAAAAGTACAAAAGCAGATAAGAGATTATAGTTAATAGATTATGATGATGACAAATATCGAATAATAGGTAATAAGTGTGCCACTTGTTATATAGATAAATAAAACCTTGTAGGTGACTGAAATTAATGCATAACAGAGAACACAAGTTAATGCTTGTTGCGTTACACTGTTGATGGAAACAGAGAACAAAAGCTAAATAATTGTTGATAGAAAGCGGTTGGACAATACAAGATTAACAGATGACTATTAAAAAAATATCATATAAAAGGTGGCAGAAGATTGTCGATACTTAGAAAATGCCAAATGAAAGACGTACAAAGATGAAACAGAAAACAAATAATAGCTAGAAGGGAGCAGACATTGACAGTTAATAAAGACAGTTGTGTAATATTTATTTGCAAAAGAAAACTCGTTTGATTCTATCTACATATCTTCTATTTTCATTCTGTGTAATTATACTAGCAAAAATTTATTTTTGTACAAGAACATGGATTGGAGACGATTGTTAAACGATGATAGTAATAAATGACAGACTACTAATTATATCTGTGGAAGATGATAGAAGATAAATAAAACTTTGCAGAAGATAATGGTAAGATGATAAGTGGCAGACGATAGAAGGCAAATGATAGGTAAAAGAGAAAGCAGATATCAAAAGATAGATAGCTAACTTATATTCAATTTATTTATTTATTTATCCAATGTGTTTATATAAAAAACCATTAAAAAATAACTTCTTACAAACATAAGGAAAGGCTTGAATGCATAATACAATTCTCTTCCACTATTGCCTACTGCTGTACTTCGATGATACTGCTGTGACATAAAGTTTCTATGATTAGGTTTTACTAGTATCTTGCCAAAAATGGCTTATTTTTCTCTAAGGAGAGGATTAAAATTAAACTTGTCATGTCATATTTGACATATTTAAATAAAACACTTTCTTTGTTGATATCACATTATATTTCTGTCATATTTGACAATTATACAATGACAGATGATATATTATAAATAACAGATGACTAATGTCAGGTAATAAGTAATATGTGTCAGAATGTAGGCAATTAAAGCATTTCAGAAAATGATAGAAACTGATAGGTAACTGAGATTAATAATAGATAATAAATATGAAATAATAGATAATGCGTGACAGAACGTAGATACATAAAAGTTTGCAGAAGACGAGAGAAATTGTTAATTTAAAGAAAATAAAAGACAAATGATAGTTGATAGTTGGCAGATGGGAAAAAAGAGATGACAGAATAGGCAATCAAAAGATTGCAGAAGATTATAGAAATTGATAGATAACCAAATGATAGTTAATAAATGACAAATGGGAAATAACAGATGATAGAAGACAGGTAAGGTAGAAGTTGATAAATGAAAGATAAGAGGAAGAGATAATAGATTAAAGGCAGTGGCGGTTTCAGGGGGGGGTAATTGGGTAATTACCCCCCCCCCCCCTAAGAATTATTCGTTCGCTTATTTTTTTAATTCTTAAAAATTACTATTTTTTCAAACAAACAAATTAAGTGTTGGTGAATCTAGTCAGCGATCTATGACGGTGCATTTTTCCAAAACAGACAGGCCATGTACACAAATTAAAATTATTTGCGCAAGCACCGTTAGAGAAGTGATGACTTCCTTTGCACGAGGGGTTCCCTTTTCTAATTATACTCGACATATATTCACATCTCTTAGTTCAATTTATAATATTTCTTGTCTTACTTGGTTTAAATGTAAAAGATTGAAACCGAAACTGTTTGCACGTCACATATAAATCGTAAATTTTTAGTGGTTACTGACTAATTACCAATTTTTTATAATTCAATCAATTATACATAAGGTAATTTTTGATTTTAGGAATAATATATAAATTCTTTTAAATTAATTTATCTACTCCTATTGGGTTAAATATTTATTATTCATCTAGATTAGAACAAATAATGGTATATACCGTGTGTCCCGTTTGAAGACGCATCATAGGGAATTCCCATGTAAACTTTTTAATTGCAGTTTGTATCTCTATTATTGAACAAAAATTATCAAAATAAAATTTAAATGATTCCTTCATCTACTAAAGTTATTTTAGAGGTTTTATTTTTGTTTCAACTTTCAACAGTGTGAACAAATATTCGGTAGTAAAGTCCTCAAAATGGTAGTTGCTATGAAAAGTCAGTGTTTGTCATCTAAATTGATTAAGCCACAGACAAGTAATTATTGTAATATTTGAATTAAATTATAATTCAATTCAAAATGAGTGCTTACACCATAAAAAAAGTTCAGATCATCAAATTGAGTTTTGGCGGACATTCTTCGCGTGATATTTGCGAATTTAGTATAAATTTTAAAACCCGTCCAGTGCCGTATCAAACAACAATTATTAGAATTAATCAGAAATTTGAGGGGAATGGTTGTGTAAACTGAACATATTGCTAGGATTAGATTATTTAAATTTAACATTTTCAAGCAAGTGGAACAGCAGTGGTGGTGGTACACAAAAAAGTAACAGAGCACAAGTATTTAAAAATAAGCATTTGTAAAATAATTGATAAAACTCGTTTTTAAAAGTAATGATTTATTTGTTATAATTTCTTCAAATAATTCTTTATGTTTATTCTTTACATAAACATTATTTTGAATAGTCTAATAATTGTAATTTAACTGAATACAGTTTTAATTTATTGTACACAATAAATGAGAAATACTTAAAAGAGTCTTATTTTGTTTAGAACAATTGTACCTCCTGAGTTAACTCGTTTCAACAAGAATATTGAAGTTGTGCCTTTGAACTTGCCATCTGTAATTTTAGATGTTATATTCTGACTTTTCAAAGCACTGAACTTTTCCTTTTGTAGTGTAAGCACTCATTTTGAATTTATTATTTTTTGTGGGTTATAAAATTTAGATGGCAAACACTGTCTTTTACAGCAACTACTATTTTGAGAATTTTATTATCCGATATTTGTTCAAACTTTTTAAGCTATATTTCGACTAATACTAAAGATTAAACAAAAATAAAACCTCCAAAATAACTATAATTTTATTCTGATCATTTTCGTTCAATAATAGAGATACAAACTGCAATTAAAAATGTTACATGGGAATTCCCTATGATGCGTCTTCAAACGGGACGCACAGTATAATTAAATAGTGTGAGTTATGTTTTTTTCTTTGAATCTATATTTTCAAGTTAGCTGAAAATTGACAAATGTCAAAAAATATTACATTAAGTTAAATATTTTACTAAAAGTTGTTATTGTCTTAGATAAAGTATAGTATTCAACTCGTGACAATGACAATAACTCACTTGGATGATTATAGCACTCGCTTAGCGGCTCGTGCTGCAAATTTCATCCGCGTGAGTTATTGCCTAAATTACCACTTGTTGAATAATATAATAAATAAAAATCGATAATCCACGTTGGATTCATTTGTTCAGAAAATTTAAAAAAATGACGATTCTTCAACAAATAAAGATCAATCTATGTCAACAGTCAATTTAAACCATCCATCTACAACTGCATCGACGTTTACCGAATACAGAGGAGAATCTTCAGGATCTTCATTAGGTTGTTCCCAGCAAGAGAAAAAGGAGCAAACAACATGTACATCTAGCAACGTTGAAATTTACATTGATAAAGTTAAATCTAGTAATGTTAATGTTGATGAAATTTAGAAACTACGAATTTTAAATTGTTAATGGAAACAAAATAATACTTTTATGTCACCATATTCTGTACATAAAAAAAGGGGGAAAGGATGTTAAATATTACTTGTCTTAAAAACATTTTAGACAATTTGATTGGTTAATGTTTTCTAATCATTTAAACGGAATCTATTGCAAATGTTGCTTTTTTTACAAAATTTGGTGGGTGTACCAACAACTAGTATTGCAAAAATTAGTATCTCAATATTCAAAATTATCAGGTAAATATCTTGTTTCTATAAGTCATAAAAATACTAAGTATAACCATAAAAATTCAATTGTTTATGCGGTACATTTTATAAAATCATTCAATACCCCATCACGAGATATAAGAAATAAATTAAATATGGAAAGACTTCGACAAATTGAAGAAAATAGAAATAGATTAAAACTAATAATCAAAAGTATATTTTTTGGGGGGAACCTTACGAGATCATCGTGACGCTGTTTCTCTCTTAAATACAAAATCTATTACAAACAATGTTACTCATGACCCTATACTTGAATTGGAACAGATGTTCCGTTATGATGGAAGAATTGAAGGATGCTGTATTGCAGTCATCCATATCCAACGTTTTTATAGCACCATGATTAAACCATGCTTTAAATTTGTCCATATCAAAATGTATGCAAATACAGGCTGCTCGCAATGCAATTGGACCATTAAAGAAGTCATTTAATTTTTAATGCCTCGGCCAAAAGATACCATGTGATAAACTCGATTTTTAAACATTGTGGAGTTGTTGGAATTAATCTCACAATAAATTTGATTTGTACTCCCAATTTTCACAGTTATGCTCCGATAATTTTAGAAATACGACGAAATACGAAAACTTTGAGTAAATAGATAAATCTTACGCTAATAACTTGTACCTTTATCCAATAAGAAGAAAAATACCGCCACATCGTTTAAACAATTTATAATTTTGCAGTCAAAATTTTAAACGAATTACAAATTGAAATGACGAAACCTCGAAATACCAAATACCAGAGAAATATACCAATCGTGGATCAACCTATTATAGAGGATTATTTTTATTTATCTTTTCCCCTTTTATCCATTGCGAGTGTCGGACTTATTCTCTACAATATGTCTCAGTTATTTTCTTTTACACTCTTTGCCACTGTTGCCTATCTTACGCCATTTGTCTTATTTCTTTCCATTTTATTCCTCTGCTTTTCGCTGCTTGATGTAGTTGCTCGTTCCAACCCTTCCTTGGTCTTCATGATTCATTTTTAATCTAGTATCTTCTAATCTGTATATATGACCCAACCATCCTAATTGTCCCTCTTTTATTGGTTTAATATTGAGCTGTTGAGATGTTTTCCTACTTCTATATTTCGTACTTTGTCTCTTCTTGTAATTTCCTCTATCTTTGTTTGGTTTCACATTTCTATTGCATTGGATTTGCTGTTTTTACTCTCTGTGGTTACTCTCGATTCACTACTATATAGCAGTGAATGTCTTACAATTCTTTTATATTCTTCTGCTTTTATTGTTCTTGTAACCTCTTTTTCTCTAAGGATGTTTTCTCGATTGTGTTGTAGATCACTCCTGCTTTGCATAAATTTCATCTTGTTCTGAATCTATCTTCCCTTTATCCTCTATTGTTGATCCCAGGTATTTGAACTGCTTAACCTGCTCTATCTGTTTTCCGTTTAACTCTATTTTGTGATTGCTCCCATTGGATGATATTATCATTGTTTTGGTTTTGTTTATATTAATCTTTTCTAGCTCCTCTTTGTATATTTACAGATTTTTCTTCGGAATCTGCTATTAGTGTTATGTGGTTGGCAAACATTAATATTTGCATTTTGAATAGTTCCATTATAATTTTATACCCTATCTTTGTGTTCTTGGCTCTTTGTTTGCTATTTCCTATTATTATTATTATTGATAATGTCATCTATATCTGGAGATTTTCCTAGTTTTATTTTCTTGATTGCTGTTACCAATTCTTCGATTGTTATTTCGTTGTTTCCTCCATTTGTTTCACCTTCTTCATCTCCACTATGGTCTGTTTCGGTTATTTCGTTAAAGTATTCTTTCCATACTTCTAATATCTTCGTTATGTCTGTTTTATATATTTCGGTTTTGGTCTTTTATACTTGTTTGGCTTAGTGTCCTTTTATTCCTCATTTGTTTAATTGTGCTGTAAAACATCTTTTGGTTTTCTGTGAACATTTCTCTCAGTTTCTTACCGAACCGCCCCAAGGATTTCTTTTTTGCTATCTTGATTTTGTGTTCCGCTATTTTATTTGCTATTTTATATCTTCTAAAATCTAGTTCTTTCCTTGTCTTTATGTAAGTTTACCAATTCTCTTTTTTTGTTTTTACAAATTATTTGACCACCACTTGTTTTTCTTCATCTGTTTGTTTGATATAGTGATTGTTCCAGAGCTTTCTTGAGCTGCTTCAGTTATGATTTCTTTAAATTTCTTTCTGTTTGTCCTTTTCTCTATTTTTGATTAGTATTTATTCCTAGTTTCTTTCTTTTCAAATTTTGGCTTTTTGTGTTTTTGTTTATTATTGTTCTACTCCTGTTTTAATTTCTATTTTTACTAAGTGGTTGTCGCTCCCTATTTCAGTTTGTCTTGTTACTTTAAGATCTTTCACCTTTTTCCATTCTTCTGCGTCTATTAAGGAGTAGTCTATTATTTCTATCAACTTCTCTAGTGTATTTGTGCATAGTTTTGTGTTTGAATTTTGTGTTTGCCACCATAAGCTTGTTTGCTATAAATAATTCTATAATTCTTTTTCCATTTTCGTTTCTCTTCTCATCTCCATACTTTCCCCTGTATCTTTTTTTGCCTTAATAAAAATGTATTACAATCCTTATATTGTAGAAAATTAACTAATAATTAGAAAAAACACGAAAACATTTCGTAAATCTGTCATACCTTAATCACTTACAAACTATTTAACATATATTTAATCATTTTTAGTTTATTTAAGATTTAGTTTAATTAATCTATAGGGTGAGTTTTTTTTCAAACAACTGCAATTGTTTTACTTTCATCTTTTTTATGTCGTATGTCATATTGGATTAAAGAGAAAAAAAATACCTTTTGAACGAGGCCCTAGCCAACTATGATTTCCATTTTAAAAAAATGTAATAGCGATAAAAAATTTCTGATTATTTTTTATTAATCTACACAAAATTATCTAAAACTGTGTCCTTTACAGTTTTTTCTATCTGTTATAATAACCGATATATATATATTGATTTAAAAAAATTGACCCTTTTTACTTTTTTCAAAATATCTAGTTACCCTTGACTTTTTTAAAAACTTTGAAAGTGGAATTTTATTCGTCTCGTAAATCTACACTTCTTTCCCTATTTAACAGTTTCTCTACCTCTTATAGTTTCCGAGATCCCCATAGAGAACATCGAAAACAACTCACACCATTCAATGTCTGTCTAGGTATTGGCCAGAAAAGAAGTTGTTTCAATAAGTGATTTGTTTTGAAGTCTTAATAAGACTCATTGTTGTAGATTTACGAAATGTTTTAGAATTTAGATTAAGATCTCCTACGATTTTATTGTATTTAACATGTTTCTTGTGCCATTTTCTCGCTGTGATGTCTTGTTTTTTTAGTTGCTTTCTTATTCGTACTCCTTTCCATTAATCGTTATCTTTCGGCATCCTATTCTTAATCTCTTTCCTTTTGATTTTTCTTTTCTTGCTATTTCTCTATATTTTGTACAAATTTTTCTTCATTATTTATGTATATCTTGGACCCTCTTAGATTTTCTTATTTACTTTTTTATTGACTTTTGCATGTGCGTGGTTCGCTGATTTAGGTTCCTATGAACTGAACAGAAGATTATTATCGAATTAATATATATTTACCTTTCCCGAATAATATTATTACAGATCTGCAATACAGATTTAATAATAATACCTAGTGTTTTATTGACAACAAACTGGCAAAGATTTGGATATCACTTTAAAATCGATTTTTTAATAAATTTAATAAGAAAATATTGTTTTCGTGTGTGATATTATTTAGTTTTTATTTAAAAATAATAGAATTATATTTTATTATTATATAAATTATATTTTTTTAAGTTGATTACTTTATATTTATGGAAAAATATTTAAGTTTTTTTTAAATTACCCCCCCTAAGCCAGTCGGCTGGAAACGCCCTTGATTAAAGGAATAGATAAAAGGTCAGGTGACAATTAAAAATAACATAAAAATTTATAATTAATAGGTGTTAGATAAAATTGAGTCACTTGTATGAACGTATTTTTTTAGACAGAATGTTTTTGAATTATAAGTAATATTATGATTCTTCCTTATTTTAAGAAGTAAAAAAAATACAAGTTAACTTATTTATGTATTCCATTAACTATTCAAACTAGAAGCAATAAACTTTTTCCTGTCAGTAGAAGTTTATGCCTTGGCAAACAATATTGTTAACCTCGTTACTAAAAATTCGCCGTGTTTTGAAATTGTCAATGTTGACGTAGCAATGACATTGGCCCGGTGCGTTTCTTCATTTCTGGCGAGACGCCGGACGTCACGGAAACCGTTTCGCGTGTATTTGCGGGTAAATGGGCGAGTTCCAGCGAAGTCAAGTCCGGCCATTATTTATTTTTAATCGTGCCATTCTATTTCTGAGTGGCAACGTTTCGGCGGCTACAATCCTCTATATGACTAATAGCGATCGATTAATCTCTCCTCCACGGCGGCGGTGGTAGTAGTAGAAGCGTGAGGTATCGCGTTTCGCGCGCGCGGTCCTAACTAGAATTTTTTTCGGGTCCCCGCGGTCTCGTGCCTGCTGCGGCCCCAACGGCAGCCTCGCGCTCCGAAGCATCAAAGCGCGTCCGACCGCCAGCGCGATAGCAAGTGGTTTTTTGTGCCTATGTGCGGTTGCATTTAGTTTCGCTTTTTATTGGGATGGAGGTGCGCGTGATGGATGTTCTTCTCGTGTGTTAGGGATGCCGGACGTCGCCAGCAGGGAGGAACCTGCGGGAGCCACGGGATCCACAGGTGGTGGCGGTGAGCAATGGGAGAAGTTGTTGGGGAACGGGAGGGTGGCGTCGGTGCTTCCAGCCGCCACATCAGTGCCGCGAATGGAGACCCGGAGGACATCCTCAGGAAGCATCCTATCTTCTTTCCAGCGAGGACTTCGACTGTCGATGGGGTCCCGGGACGGAAGACAATCATCAGCCGGACACGTGTTTAGTAGGTAGGAAACTAACACACTGCTTCTAAGACATTCACAACACGTGCACGGCGTTTTGTACTGATATTTACACTATTACAAAAATTATGCGTCGAATCAACCCTCACCGACGTTTAATTAAATCCGTGTGCATGACGAAGGGGAATTTCAATAGGTACGCTGGAGATCATAAAGAAAATCGTTATTACGTTCTTTATAATCTGAATGCACGCAAATACTGCTTAATATTTCTTTACAACTTAACATAAAGAAGAAGAAAATACGTTATTGTTAGGTCGTTAAGAACTGGCTTTAAAAGATAATGCTATTAGTCACTGCATTAATTTATTACTACTATTAAATTACGGTAGCGATAACATGTCATTTACGGAAAACAATACTTTCATTCAGTGCAGTGATATAATTTTTATATCCTGTCATAAAATTATGTTATCACAAAACGTTAATATTACATTATACAAAAAAGTAATTCTTTACGTGTATTAGTAGAAAATAATGATAAAAAAGCTATAAACAACAGGAATTATATATGCAGATATTTTTGAATTATAATTATCTGCATTTTAGGATCTAAGAAGAATGTAGTAATTTGTGTGAAAGAAAAACCAAGAAAATTGATGAAATTAAGCGAGGGAATTTAATAAGAGAATATAATTCTTATATTTAGTTTCATAACATTATTAATGTTAACAAATATGCTTAGTTTATAGATAACGTATTAACTACTACGAGATAATTTACATTAAAAAAAACTAAATACTGAAAGGTCAAAGCAGAAATAACATTCGAAATCAAAACATACAGCTGGCTACAAAAAATTAAAAACAAACAGAAACAACTTTGTAAAACATATGCGCCAGACAGATACAATTTATTTTCACTGAAGTGTTTATAAATAAATATGTACACCAAATAGAAAATATTGATTAAGGTGGCACCTATTGTCTAAAGTGTTGTTCGAGTTAGCAATTTTTAACTACGCTATGCTGATGAGATCCAAAATAGATTGAAACAGATCTGTGGATTTTCTTGACGAGGAAATAATAATTCAATGGAAAATATTATTTCTGCCTATTTAGATTAACCCGAATTCAATTAGAATATGTAGTACTTAAGTAGAAATCATCACATGTGTAATTACCCGAATTCAGACTTTGTTTATGAGATTTCTTTATAAAAAAAAATATTTTTATTACGTTTATTCAGTACAAAGCAAGGTGAGACGTTTATATCTTTAAATATTTACACCAGGTGATAGATAACGACGTTGGTTATTCCATTACTTCATATTTTGATAGGTTTTCCCTCTAAATATTATTGTTGTATATGTGTACACATTACCTACATTGACTTGCTTGAATTCGATAAATGTATTGAGAATATTGATTGTATCATCCTTTCTGCATCTGGCGGAATTCATTAGAGTACAGAATACACTTTTGAATTTGTGTCTTGTTTGCTTGAGATGGAGTTTTATTCACTTACTGTTGCTGTTTATTACTTACTTGTTGCTGATGATTTAAAAGTTTAAAGGGTATAAAAAAAGGCAGTTTCTCATCACTAAAAATGGTGATGTGGTAATCATAGTACTTTCCCTATATTTTACTCGACAACTATGAGGTTTTGGCAAAAAGGCTATTCTTAATAATGTGTTCATTTTGAAATTCTTTACAATTATTTGTTATATAAATTTCATGTAACTTCAAGATTTAATTAGCAATTGTCAAAAAATAACAAAATTTTTAATTTTTACTCTCTCGAAAGTTAAGAATTTTATGAAAAAAATGTTGTAATTAAACTTATTCATTTTCTCATTCCCTTTAACTTTTGTTTGAAAAGTTTGTAAAATTTTTCAAATTTGGAAAAATATCGGTAAATAACAAAAAACGTCTCTAGTAAGTTTCATTCGTTTTTGAGATACAGCGCCCACAGACATTTCACGGACGAAAACATTACTTTCCCTATACATATACTATATAAAGAAAGTAAAAATTGAGTCACAAACACATCGATTTGAAATTAATTTTAAAAATTTGTAATTTTTACATATCTTATAATTTATTGATTACTTAGATATTTTCTTCAGTAAAATTTCTTATAGAAAAATCGATGCTGATAATAAACCCACCCTACGTACACATTAAAACTTAAACTATAACACTGGATTTAAATTCTTCAATAATGTTCACAATATACATAATTTGTTATAATTTTTCAAGAAACAAAAGCAGTGGGTGGGTGGCCACTATTTCACCTTCTAATCACCAACACATCAAGGAGAGATTTACTGAAATAATCCCTAATTTAATTTAAGAAGCCTTGTAATGTTATTATTGCTTAAATATTATCTTTAGTACGTTATCTTATTGAGAAATTGGTGCCAATAATAAAAGAAATGGTGCGTTGGATAGTGACCACCCACCCACTCTACATATACATTAAAACCTAAACTGAAACTTTGGATTTAAATGCTTTGATACATTCGTAAATAAATTTTATTGATTTTTAAGAAGCAAAAGCAGTAATAGTAGTTTTAAGTTTTAAGAATATGTATGCCACTATTCCACCCTTCAATCACTTTTACATCGACAGGAGATTTACGATAATAATCCCTAATTGTAAGAAACCTTATCATTTATTTATTGTCTAAATATTTCCTTTAATATAGTTTCCTAATGAGAAATTGATGCTGATAAAAAAGGTGAAAGGAATGGAAAGTTGAATAGTGGCCACCCACCTACATATTCTCAAGTACTTCTACAACTGCCATTTTTGCTTAAAAATCATAATTAATTTGTATACAAATATATCAAACCATTTTAATCCAAAGTTATAGTTTAGGTATTACTTTGTATGAAGAGTGGGTGGGTGTCCACTATTTTACCCTTCATTTCTTTTATTATTAGCATCAATTTTAAAACAGAAAATTGTATTAATGGAAATATTTAAGGAATACTTAAATGATAAGGCTTACTAAAATTGGGTATTATTTCAGCAAATCTCTGGTCGATGTGTTTGTGACTGTAGGGTGGGATAGTGGCCATCCACTCACCCTACATATACATTAAAACCTAAACTAAAACACTGGGTTTGAATATTTTGATAACATTCCGAACAAAAATTGTATGTATTAAAAAAAACAGTGACAATATTTGAAGTATTTAAGTGTATGTAGGGTGGGTGGGTGATCACTAACGCATTCTTTAATCACAAACCCATCAACGAGAGGTTTGCTACAATAATCCCTGATTTTAAGAAGTCTTATCGTTTAGTTATTGCCTAAATATATTCTTTAATACAATTTCTTATTGATAAATTAATGCTGATAATAAAATATATGGAGGGTGGAATAGTGACCACCCACCCACTCCACATATAAATCAAAATTTAAACTCAAATTTTGGACTTAAATGCTTTGTTACAATCGTAAATAAAATGTAAATCATTTTTAGGAAACAAAAGCACTAATAGTAGTTGAAGTTTTTAAGCATATGTAGGGTGGGTGGGTGTCCGCTATTCCACCCTATAATCACAAACAAATTGATCATAGATTTGAGAAAATAATCCCTAAATTTAAGAAGTCTTGCAATTTATTCATCGCTTAAATATTTTAATTAGTACATTTTTCTATGAGAAATTGATGCTGATAATAAAAGAAATTGAGGGTGGAATAGTGGCCACTCCCCCACCCTACTTATGCTCAAATACTTCAACCACTGTCACTGCTTTTGTTTCTTTCTTAAAAATCATAGTTAATTTATTTATAAATGTTTCAAAGAATATTAATCCAAAGTTTCAGTTTAGGTATTAATTTCTGTGTAGGGTGGATAGCTGGCGACTACCCTACACCAAAATAGAAAATTATATTGAAGAAAATATTTAGGGAATACATAAATGATAAGGCTTCCTAAAATTAAGGATTATTACAGCAAACCTCTCGTTAATGTGTTTGTGATTGAAGGATGGGATCGTGGCCACCCACCTACCCTACATATGCATTGGAACATAAACTAAAACACTAGGTTTAAATGTTTGGATAACATTCCAAATAAGATTGTTACGTGTTTTTTTAACAAAAACAGAGAAAGCTTTGGAAATATTTAAGCATATGTAGGGTGGGTGGCCACTATCCTATTATCCAGTCACAAACGCATCAACGAGAGGTTTGCTAAAATAATCCCTAATTTTAAGAAGTGAAGAAATGATATTATTTAATATCTAAATATTTCCTGTAATGCAATTTCCAAGTGAGAAATTGTATTACAGGAAATATTTAAACAATGAATTAATTACAAGACTTCTAAAATTTAAGGATTACTTAAGTAAATTTCTGGCTGATGCTTTTATGATTGGAGAGTACGATAGGGATCACCCACCTATCCTAGTTATGCATTAAGACTTAAACTAATACTCTGGGTTTAAATGTTCTGATATCATTTAAAATAAAACTGTTATGATTTTTTTTAAACAGAAGCAGTGATAGTATTAGATGTATTTAAGCATATGTAGGGTGGGTGGGTGGCTACTATCCTACCCACCAATCACAAACACATCAACGAGAGGTTTGGCCTAATTTTAAGAAGTTTTATCATTTATTTATTGCCTTCATATTCTCTTTTATACAATTACTTATTAAAAAATTGATGCTGATAATAAAATAAATGGAGGGTGGGATGGTGGAACCCCCCCACCCTACATATACATTGAAACTCAAACTACAATACTGGGTTTAAATATAAATGACATTCCAAAAAAAAGTTATGTTTTTGGAAACAAAAGCAGTGACAGTGATTGAAATATTTAAGCATATGTGGGGTGGGTAGGTGGCCACTATCCCACCCTCCAAACACAAACACATAGACCAATTATTTAGTAAAATTTTTCTTAATTTAAATAAAAATGTAATTTAATTATTTTCTAAATATTATTTTTATTTCGCAATAAGAAATTGATGCTGATAATATTAGGAATGGTGGGTGGGATAACAGCACCATCTACCCTACATATATATTAAAAATGAAGCTATAACTTTTGGCTTAATAGCTATAACATTCAAGAACAGTGTTAAAGTTTTTATGAAACAAATACAGTGAAAATAATTTCATTTCACAAACTTTTTTAGAGAAATGTTTCTAATTGATTAATGGCTGAGGCGTTAACTTCATGATACATCTAGGAAATTTAAACAAAAACGTGTACTTTGTTGATTTATTTGGTTTAGATATACATTTATACATCGTTGGAATGGACTTCATTTTTATATTTTATTTTGAAGATAGGAAATATACCATGGAGACTCTTATAGTAGGGTAGTGTCGGCGACTTGTACGGACTAAAACCACTCCTCTGCGATCACTGTTGGCAAGACTAGTCCAGGAGGTCTTTTCTAGAAGGGTCTCAACCGATGGATCAATAAAATTAAGGAGAAATGAATGGACCTGATGAAAATAATTGATTGGCTACAATGATTATCACTAGGTGTTCAAATAGCGTTGTGAAAAAGTATTTTTTGGTCATAGCACAGTGAAGATGTTTCTGTAATATTCGAGTACGTGAAGAGTACAATCAATAGTTTTAACTATTAATTGTTTAAAGTGAAGACGTACTTATAAATTTCAGCCAGACTTGTCAAGAAACACTAATAATTAGAAAAACACGAAAACATTTCGTAAATCTACAAGAACGAGTCTTACTAAGAGTACAAAATGGTGATGTGGCCACCATAGTACTTTCTCTATATTTTACTCAAAAACTATATGGTTTATGCAAAAAGGCTATTCTTAATGATTGGTTCACTTTTAAATTCACTAAAAATATTTGTAATACAAGTTTCATGTGACTAATAGTTTATTAGCCATTGGCAAAAAGAGTCAACATTTTTAAATTTAATTTTTTTTTCTCAAAAGATAATGTTTTAATAAAACTATTATTTGAAAAATTTTGTAATATTTTTTATATTAAAAGAAATATCGGAAAAAACAAAAAATGGCCTTGAGTAAATATCTACTTCCGGTTTATGAATATTCACTAAAAGCTTTTCAGTTTCAGTTTTTAATGATAAAACCCTAAGTTTAAAGTTTCATCTCAAACGGATCGTTGGTTTTTGAAATACAGCGCCCACAGACATTTTTATGCACGAAAACAATACTTCCCCTATATACGTATACAATATAGGGAAAGTAAAAACAGAATGTTGGAAGTGATGAAAGAGATCAACAATTGATTTTTTTGTGGATATGTGTGTTCACAAATAAACTACTAAAGGGATTCTATTGGGTGAAGTTGATTTTGTTGTAACTTGAATTGTTAGTTTTGATTTATTTTTTCTTTACACTCAGAATAAACTTCATTTTCGTGGTCGTTATAGTCGACATTATCTCCCCAAAAAGGTTGTTAATTAATTTGTGCTTGAAGCATCTGTCCTGAGTGTATTAGCCTTATAATTAACCTAGAGGTGGTCAAACTTGGTTTGATTCATTTGACTTGTGGAAAAAATATTATCCTGGTGGATTCATCACTTTGTTGCTGATACAAGAGGGTTTCTTGAGGTGGAGGTAGCACTTGTTTGTCCAGCTTGAGGTGGTATGATTTGATTCATTTGGCTTGTTATGAAAAAAATACTAGCCTGTGGGATTCATCTGACTACCCTGTTGCTAATGCAAGGGTGCCCCTTGAAGTGGATAGTGTCCTGGATGAGCATGTTGCATGTTCAGATCGTGCTACTACATTCTTAGATATTGTTGCACTTTTTGGTGTGATTGCATACCTAAAAGTTATTACTTCTGGATGTGGTTGCATGACTGAAGATAGTTGGTATTCATTTTATGGATGATAAACTTAAGGGTGATAATTACGTAAGCCAAACGCGTTCACTCCTGATGAATTAGTTGAGTATATATTAGGCAACCAAAAACGAAAATGAAATATTCGCATACGTATCATAAAATAAAATAGTTTCAAGTAAATTGGAATAAAAATAGGTGCTACAAATGGCAAACATATCGCCTCAATGTCAAAAATCACCTGCTGATATTCATTGTCATTTCATAGGGAATAATGGATGGAGTGGAAGAACATTGCACTATGAACTCCGCCTTCAAGTCTTTTTGAAGGTATAGTATAAATATTTTATTTTGTGTCATTTTTTAAAGTAAGACTTGTAAAGCAAATTAACCAAACTATAATAGGTTACACGTGAAAGATTCGTGGTGGATAACGCATTTAATCTTGTTTAATGTATTCATCTAATTCTTTATAAGTTGGATGATTTTTAATCACCAACCATTTGCCAACAGTTGTTCTTGTAATAATAAAATAAAGTTCTTTGAGTTGTTATAGAAAAAGTTACTAATAATTTCAAAACACAAATTTCATGAATCAACCAAGTTGTATATTTATGAAATGTTTTACGTTATCTTTTTCATAGCCTGAATACATTTTTCTATGTGTGTTATAAGAATTCAGGATACTAATCACATAATGGTTATTATTCAAGGTAATTTAATATAAAATTTGTTATAATTGCAGACCGATGTTAAAAACATTCAAACAATAGGACAATAATAGAAGATTTGTTTAAATATATTTTAATATAAGAATTTAGACGTGACGCTGCTAAGATGTAGGTATAGGTCTGAGCAGAAGACATTGGGCACCAGTGAAATCCACCACTGATTCCTGCTGCTTAATTTGTTTAGGTGCTCCAATAATTTACGTATTTTTTGTAAATATATTATAAATAGGAATAAAATTAAGAAACAAGTTAATTTAGCGATGAATTAATTTCTCACTTAACCCATGGTGAAACATTTTGATATTAGTTACAGGTTAATTTAATTTGGTCTAAAGACCAATCAAGTGCATGTCTTCTGACGACAATTCAACGTCATCTAACGGTCATAATTGAAGTCTAAAGCCTCTTTTTCTATTCTCAAACGTATTTGATATATAAAAGTTTTGTTTCAGCTTTCTGAATTATTCAGCATCTTATTTTGTAGATTTCATGAATTTTCTAACATATTTTTCTTCCAGCAGGCTAGAATTTTCTTCCAAGTTTTTCAGTATTTCTCCTTTAGAATTATAGAATATTTTAACATATCATGTTTTATTCTGACAAAATTTTTCAACAGTTTCTTTCCAGATGACTAGAATTTTGTACCATATTCTTTTCTATACATTGCTACAATATTCTACGAGTGTTCTATATTTGTGTCTTTTACCAAATTTTCAGTGTTAAAATGTTTCAGAATTTTTCTTCTATATTTAACATATCTTGTTTTATTCTATCGAAATTTTCCAGCAGTCTCTTTCCAGATGATTAGGATTTTGTATCATATACTTTTTCCTAAATTGTTACAATGTTCTAAGAGAGTTCCAAATTTTCTAGCAGTTTTCCAAATTTCGAGATTATTCTATAAATTTTCAGTATTCTTTTTCCCAGATTTTTAGAATTTTTCATTATTTCTTTTTTATTCTGTAAGAAGTTTTAATCAGTTTCTCTTACGAGGTTTTAAAATTTTCCGGCATTTTTGCTTTCAGATTACTCGAAATTTCCTTAATAGTTCTAGAATTCCACAATTTCTTGTTTTGTTTTATCGGATTTAACTTTCCCTTGTATATTTCTAAAATTTTCTTGTTTTTTTTCCGGATTCATAGAATTTTCTTTAAGTAGTTTGTTTCAGAAAAAATATCATCAAGATTTCTATTTTTTTTTTTATCAACACAGCTGCTACAATTTTCTTTAATTACAAATTCCTAGCCATTTCTTTTTGTTTGTACCTATTAATAATAATTGAACTTTATTTCAATGAAATGTTAACAAAAACAATAATGCAATTGAAAACATAAATGAAATTGTGTCGAATACCAATAATAATAATAAACTTAAAGGAATTAAAACTAAATTATAACTTAAAATTAATTAAATAGTTAAAGGTCGAAATATTCATTTATAGAGTACAGTTCTGCGTTCAAAAGTAATTTATACACTGCTTTTTTATATTGTCCAAAAGAGTTTTCTCCGAGAATGTTATTTTCAATTTTTTGTTCTTAATTTCTAATATATTTTTATCTATTGGATAGTTTAATCAATTTTTTTTCTTGTTCTTGAATTTGCGTTTTCAGATTACAAAAAATGTCTTTAACAGTTCTAGTAAATTTTCCCCTTTTTCTCCATTCCATCGATCTGGAAAATTTTAGATATTTATAACAGAAAGTTCAAAAATCCAATAAAACAAGAAATACTGGAAATTTATTTCTTATTTTATTGGATTTTTGAACTTTCTGTTACAAATAAATAAAATTTTCCAGGTCGATAGAATCTTATTTTAGTACTTTAATTTTTATCCTGATTTTTAGAAATTTTTATTTTATTCATTCTATTCCATTTTTCGTTTGTAGCTACGAAAATTTTCTTTGAAAATGCTATTTTTAACTTAATTTTTCTCAATTAGTTTCTTTCAAAGTTTATAGAATTTCCGGCATATTTGCTTCCATATTTCTAAAATTTTCTTGAACAGTTCAACCGTATTTTCAAAAATTTTTAGGGAATTTTCAGCAGTTTTTAATAAAAACGTCTACATTTTTCAGGCATTTCTACATCCAGATTGCTAGACATTGTTTAGAAACCATAATTTTCCAGAAATTGGTCTCTTAGATTTCTAGATTTTTTAAATTATTTCATGTTTTTTTTTTCAAACGAAATTTTCGAGCAGTTTCTTTCCAAATCATTAGAATTTTCTATCATATTTTATTCTACATTGCTATTATTTTCGATCCCATATTTTTTCACCTTTTCGTTTGGCGTGATCTAAGGGAACTACAGTTTTACTAGATCCCTGAAGAAAGAACCTACAGAGAAAAGTTCGGTTCTTTTTTGAAGATCGACGAAAAATATAGTTGTTTTGGTTTATGCCAAAACTATCGCTTCTAAGCATCAAATATCCTAAACAATACTACAGATTTTGTTCGACTTTTATCTGTTTTATCTTTCTTCAAAGATCTAGTAAAACTATAGTTCCTTTGGCTCACGCCAAAACTATCGCTTCTAGGCAGTTAATAACATTCGTATTATGATAATCACACGACTATGATCATACAGCTGGCCCTGACAACCCCACAGATTTCCTTCGCATTCTTTTTATCCGTTCTTTCTTTGAAGATCGGTTTAAACGCAGTTATTTTGGTTTTTGTCAAAATTACCGCTTCTAGACAATAAATAATTGATTCAGCTGAAGAAAATAGAGCCCCAGGAATGTTCAGGTTTGCTTTGAATGTCGGAATTGCTGCAGGTGCGGCAGCTGCTACTTGGCGGAAGAAGGTGTGTGGAGTGAAAGCAACTAGGCGACCCAGTTGTATGAAAGAATATGCAGCACTGTATCACCTCTTATAAAGGAAGCCACTGCACAAGTGCCAATTGAGATACCGGTATTATCAGACTCTCAAAGAATATCATACATTTCCAAGCAATACTGGAATAACAACATTCGAATTCCTCGGACGGTTACCGGTACAAGTTTGCAACTGGACTAGTTCAGGTATGACTTCCATAAGTGATAATCTGAGATGAAGAAATTCTTGGATTCCCTCAACGCATCGCCGCCCGCTCCAGCGCCACCTGTCGTCGAAATGAAGTGATTGCATAATTCCCTCCATTGTAAATATTGTTTCAATTTTATGATATTTTCTCTTCGTGATGTGCAATGTCCAGGAATTATAAAATCTAAATCCAAATAAGGTAATGCATTTGTATTTTCGAATTATAATAATTACACACGGCTATATGCTTTATCACTAGCCTTAATAATTCTACAGATTTTGTTCGACTTTTCTCTGATCTAAGAAAACAATAGTTATTTTGGCTCACTCCAGAATTATCACCTATAGGCACCCACAACTGGCATTTAAAACCCTACAGATTTTCTTTATATTTTCTTTGTCGGTTATTTCTTCGAAGATCGACTAAAAATGTAGATCTTATGGTTAATGCTGAAATTGTCCTTTCTGTACATTAAATATTTCATTATATCACGACTATGTCTTACATGATCAGCCACAACAATTTTAGATATTTTATTCGATTTTTCTCTGTAGGTTCTTTCTTCAGGGATCTAGTAAAACTGTAGTTTCTTTGCTCACGGTAAAATTATTGTTTCTAGGCAGTTGATAGGCTAATAAATTTAAACTTTCATAATATGACAATCAGACTACTATGGTCATACAGCTGGCTTGCACAATCCCACAGATTTCCTATCTTTTCTTTGTAGGTTCTTTCTCCGATGTATGATTAAACAAGTAGTTCTCTTGGTTTCTGCCAAAATTACCGCTTTTAAACATTAAATACGCTAATGCATTCGAGCTTTCTGATCACACGACTATATCTCACAAAACAAGTTTTTCTTCACATTTTTTCTGTCGGTCCTTTCCACGAAAGCTGATTAAAAATATAGCTTTTTTTCTTATGCCAAAATAATTGCTTCTTAGCAGTAAATACGCTAACTAATTTGAACTTTATGATTTTAACAATTGTGAGACTGTCTTACACGACTGGCTTTGACAATCCCAAAAATTACTTTCGCTTTTCCCGACAGAGGAAATCTTTCTTCGGAGATCGACTAAAAATGTAGTTCTTTTGGCATATGCCAAAAAAAATCGCTTCTTGGCAGTATATACACTAACGAATTTGAACTTTCTTATTTTTACAATCAAACAACTATGTATTATACTCTAACAATCGTACAGATTTTGTTCGAATTTCATTTATCGGTTCTTTATTTGATTAATGCCAAAATAATTGTCTTTAAATAGTAAATACACAAAAGTATTCATTTTGGCAGTCATTCGACTATTTCAAACAACAGCACAGACTTCCTTTGCCTTTTTTGAAATACAAACGGTCTTCTCAATAATGATATAAATATTGAGAAGACCGTTTGTATTTCACAAAAGGCAAAGGAAATCTGTGATGTTGTTTGAGATAGTTGGATGACTTCTAAATAATACTCAATTCGAAGTCTATCAGCATTTGCTTGTAAACACCGATATCAATCTGTTAGATTCACTTGCCAATATCCCAGTAAGCTAATGTTTAAGGGCGTAATTAATCTTGTATTTAATGTCAACGTGCTAATCATGCTTTGTGATTTGAATTAGAAAAGCACTGGCTGGAAAAGTAGGCTGATGAATAAATAAAGCGAATCTCTTCTTAAATTCCTTAACAGCTTGAAGCAAAAGATTGATTAGCCTAAACAGTTACGTGTTCTATCCTTCATATTTTAATCGCAGTCCTGACCTTCAAGATAGCCTTATCTGGAATATCTATTTGGATCATAAATAGATGAATTTCTCTTTGATCAATTATTTTGATTATTGAAATGGGTACTAAGAAACTGTTGGCTACCTCACTTTCAGTAGTATCTAAAGCTCTATAGCTTTATTGGCGTCGTTCTATATTCCCAGATTCTTAAAATTTTTATTAACCTCCACCTCATGTGTGAATTCCAGAATGCTTTTCGCTTAGAGACCTACATTGTAAGAGTCTTATACTTCACCACTTCCAGGCTTTTAAATATGAGCCATGAGAAATTAAGTCCTCCAACTGACGTAAAAAGAAGGTAAAGGTAGCAAATCCTCTAAAGGGATGAAATGCGGTTTCTACCAATAAATAGTTCGAAAGAAATTGTCTACAGCCTATTTTCCATTATGCTGGTAGTTCTTAGTAAGTCCATTATTAACAGTATTACCAGTGTTTCAATCTCTAATTTATTTGACAAAATTTTGGCACCTTAGATGAAAAATCTATGTTTACGAAATTTTATAATCTCCCCCTAAAGTTAAAAAAGAACTGCTTAAATCACACCCAAAAAATGGAAATGCAATCCATTAATGAATATCAAAACTCTGGAAATTTGTTAGAAAGTACTAAGACAACCAAGTGATTCAAGATGTGAGAGTTGTACAGTCTATTCCATGGTTGATTAAGGCGTTTCCTGACTATTTATTAATTTACACTCAAGGAGTCTTTAAGTCTGAAGTTAGAGCTTCTATTAAGACACTTTTTAAACAGTCAAAGGTGTTTCTGTCATCTAGTCACAAATATTTGAAGGAAATTACGATTTCTAAAATATCTTTGAGTATTCTAAAACTCTTCTGCAAATTTTGCTTTAGATTTTTAGAATTTTTTTCGAAGGTTATAGTATTTTTAAGTTTTTTAGAATTTTCATCAGTTTCTTTTTAGATTTTTAGAACGTTTTTAAAGGTTTTAGATCTTTTAAACAATTTCTAGAGGTATCTTTAAGGATTCTATAGTAATTTTTCTTCCATCTATAAAATATTCCTCTAGTTTTAGAATTTTCAATTTCAAATTATTTTTTGTAAAATTTTTCATCAAATTTCCTTTCAAATATTTTTTTCGAATGTTCTACAAATTTAGAACGATTTCTCTTCAAAATTTCTACATTTTTTTAAAGCATAAAGTATTTTCGAAAAATGTTTCTTAGACACTTCTAGATTTTCTCCAAGAATTCTTAAGTTTCTCTTTAAGATTTCTAGAATTATTTTAAAGTATTATAATTTTTAATTTCTTTTTAAGATTTGTAGAATTTTCTGCAGTGATTGTAAATTATTCCGTGCTAAATTTCTAGAATATTTCTATATAAATTTTTGATTTTGTCCGAAGTTTTAAAAATTTTCTTCAAGATTTCTAAAATTGTTTTAAACAAAGTTTTAGAATTTTCTAGCAAATTTCTTTCCGAATTTTTAAAAATGTTCATGTCAGATTTATAGGATTTTTTTAAATTTTCTAGAACTTCGGAAGATTTATCTAGCGTACTCTTGACCTACCTTAATAGATTATGCATTAATGCAGGTCAGGGGTACGCTAGGTCAATATGCAATTTGTTGTGGTAGGTCAAGAGTACGCTAAATTATGATTTAATTCTATTAGATTACTTGTGAAATGAATGTTCTCCGAATTGGCTAAAAAACTTGTTGAAGCAACTATAATACTTTTCTGGCGAATGCCACGTTGCATATAGAATTATTAATTAACTGAAACACAAGTCACCACAGATTAAAAAGTATAAATACGTAAAAATGAAGATAACAAAATGTGCACACGGCAAAATTGAAAATCGTGCTTTATCACCTTAAAAATAAATTTACATCTACTGCATATTTAATGATATCAAATTACCGTTACGAGTAATAATATATAATGATGTAAATATTCGCACTAATTTGTAGGTGTTTAACCGTACGTATCTTAAATACCGCAAGTTGTAACTACGAATATTTACGTAGATAACGCATGTGAATTAATAATATTAGTGTGACAAAAAAAAACTATATTAACTAGTAGTCCAAAGAAATAATTTATCTTCAAATCTATAGAAATCATTTAAACCTGATTTATTTTCACATTCATACAAATATTGATACTTAAATTATTCACGGTTTGATTTGAGTTGTGCGAAGTTATCACTATTGAATTTAAACACTTCGTTATTTCCTTCCTTCACTTTTATTTTTATTAATCAGATGTACATTTCGAGTACCATGTACTCTTTATCAAAGTACATCTGACATATAAAAACAATAATGAAGGTAGGAAATAATAAAGTGTACTTAAATTGTAAGATAAAACAACCGTAATTTAAAATGAATAGTAATAAATATTTCATTTAAACATGACCTCGTTAATCATGTGAGAAACATGTGTTTGGGAATTTTATATTTTATGTCGTAAAAAACCGTACAACGAATTGATAAATAGAATAAGCAGAATGTTATAGAATATTTAGTTTTGTATTTTTTATACTGTATAATTTATGTAGGTGTGTTAAACTTGTGTATACCTGATGTTCAGGGTGTTTATAAAACAGGTATTTTAGTGTTATAGTCTACAGGTATTCGATTATGGAAATTACTTATCTTTTCTTAATTAGACATGGGAATTCGTATCAATTAATCAAAATTAAATGGATTAATCTTAAAATTTATTATGAAAACTAATCGTATTGAGTTTATTTCTAATAATGAATATTGATTAATTAATTATCTGATTAATTTATTAATTCAACAATTACTTTAGAAGTTTAATCAAATTATCAATTATTTCAATTATATTTTATCACAAGATAATCGAATTAAAATCTTTTAACCCAGCCATTACTGATTACAAAATTTTTAGTTGACTTTAGTCTTTCATACAATAATTTATCAAATAAATTTGATGAATTATTTTTAAAGTTTGAAAAATAAATATTTCGTATTCAAAGTTAAAATAAACAATAAAGATATGTCTTAAATTAGTTTAAATATATAAATGAACACTTTGCTATTATTAATTTATATAAACGTCTACTAATAATAAGTAATATTATTTCCTATTAATCATAGTTTTCATTTATTAACAGCGTTTTATTTCTTTATTATAGTTATGATTCATATTTTATATTCTAAACAATATCGTATATATTACTAATTATTATCTTTTGTTTGTAAACATATATTTAAATTATATGCTGACATAAATTGTGACACGTGTGAATAACTGATATGTCATAGTTTCACCTTACCATTAATCATATTCACACTTGATTAATGCATGTGGGTTATAATTAGAATTATAAATAATTATCATGCAGATAGTGCACGTAATTTAACTACTCTAGAATTTATAGAGAACCTATAATGACGGTGTAAAATTTATTTATTTATAGAAATAGAAAATATGATATAACTATATTCATGAGAGTGATGAGAATGGTTGTCTTGGTATTCAGGGTGTTTATTAAATATACGTCAAAAAATCAAAGAATTATTCGTAATTAAGACACAATAACTGTGTTTTACCACTATATTTTAAAAAATTACAGTGACTATAGTTTCGACTATAAGCTAGTCATTATCAAACTAAACTAAAACTTTTAGTTTGATAATTACTAGCTTATAGTCGAAACTATAGTAACTGTAATTTTTTAAAAATATAATGGTAAAACGAAGTTATTGTGTCTCAGTTACAAGTCATTCAAGATGTAACACGAGGTAAACGCTTCTACCATAAAATATTTAAAGAATTATTCCTTATACTATTCTAAGAATATTTTGTCCTTTGGTGATTTTTAAAAATCCGCTTTGTTTCGAAGATGTAAAAATTTCGTCTAAAGTTCCTTAATCTACAAGAAATGATGAAAATTACTACCTCTAGCTAATATGAATCCAATCATCTCATTGAAAGCAAAATTCTTTCAAAAACACCAATATCGTTTCTTATTACGTTACACCCTGCAATTATCCGATTTCACAAGTTTCTTTTTACATTTTTCAGTGGAGTAGTGTACACTAATATCTTTAGATTACCCTATAGAAAATAATATGGGAAACTTAAGTCAAATGATATGTGAGGTCCAAGCAGATCATAAGTGAGGTCCATCTTGACAAATCCAGCGATCTCCTTATGTTACTGTTAAAAAACTCACGAGCAACGTCACTAAAATGCGCCGGTGGACCATCGTGCGTAAACCGCTTTATTTTTCTTGTTGTTAATAGTACATTTTCCAGAAACTGAAGTAAAGTTGGTTCTAAAAAGTCGCCAGTAAGCATTCCTGATAGAAATACCACAATTCCAACCCAACATTCACCGAGAACTGATATTGAAAACGATTTTAAGTATCTCATGTGGTTTGTTTTCACAGTGGTTATTATGGAAATTCCTTATTGCATTTCTTAAAAAATTCGTTTCATTAGTAAAATCAATCGCTGATGGCAGTTTAGAAATTAGAACCAATCTATGCAAAAGCTATTAAAACATTGCCATTTTCTACAATTCGCGGAGGAAAATTAGCAAGAAGAAGTGCGTTATTTGTGATGTGGATTTAACAAAGAGTCTCTAAGATTTTTTTCAAAGAGTTCCATTCTTACATTTAGAGTGTTTGCAATTTTCGAGTAGAAGTACCTGGATCTTCTTCTATCATGTCTAGTACATTCTCTTCTACTTCTGCCATTGTTACTGTCGTCATTGGCCTTCTAGGCTTTATTTCCATGTGCATGTTTAGTGAAGACTTTGGTAAATACTTTAGAAGGAACATTAAAGCCAGGAAATTATCCAATTTGCAACCGCTTAGCTCGTAATGAATTACCATCAGTAAGTCCACAAATTAAATGCATGCCAATTACTCATATAGATATTCATGTTAAAAAATTTCACTAACAAAAGTTTATTTCTTGAATTAGTTTCTCATGTAGCTCGTGGTTAATTGTATTATTTCTATATAACAAAAGTTTAACTTTTAAATACAGAAAATAAACTTCAAACAGCCACACGTCACTCGGTGCACACAGATTCGACAGATACCAAATGATCAATCAAAAGAAATTAACGTTTAAATTGTATTTCTTGAAGTCTTCACTTGACTGCTGATTGTGTATAGCACCTAGTTATTTATACTGGGATGATGGTGGTGTGATTAATTTTGATTGCTTAGTATTGGGACAGTTTAGGGAAATGATGCAAAAACGTTTTATAGTATTAATTTGTATATGCCAATTTTAGCCAATAAGCGTAGAAGAAGGGTATTTATTAAATTCCATAGAGATTAAATAGCTTTTTAGTAATGTCAAGGCATTAAAAAAGAGAACAGTATCTCAGGCAAAAAGAATATTTGTTAGATAGAAGGTTAATTAAACACTTGATTTTGTTTCATTATTTTTATATTCCTCCGACTAGTGAAACAAAACCAAGTGTTTAATTAACCTTTTAATTAACATAAAAATAAGTGATTCATCGTATTTGTTGGGGTTATTTTTTTAGATACCGCCACCGTTGCAATAGATATTATAGTTCAGATCTGAATCAGTTTCAATGCTAAGTTAATTTGATCAATAATTTATTTCTATGTTTTTGATATTAATTATGTTTGGTGGTAATGATATGCAACCTTGAAGCACTGATGAATAACGATTAATATTCAATATTGGTTAGATAAAAAGGGGTTGAGTAAGATTAATATCATTATGCCGGAAATTAAGAAGGTGGCATTTGAACAGATATCCGTGATGCCAAAAAAATCAAATGCTTTTTTGATAGCTTAAAAGATATTGTCAATTTTGTGTTGTGAGTGTTAGAATTATTAGCGGAAGTTAAGTAGATTTTGTTTTCCTGGTACATCAGGAGTGTGTTGAGCAAGAAAATTGGCAATTTTGGTTTATCAAAAATTCGAAACAACTTGGGTTTAAACTAATAATCACTTTTATTAAACAAAAGAAACTAAAACTTTTTTAATAAAAGGATTAATTAAGCACTTGGTTATGTTTCACTATTTTTATATTTCTATTCTTTCTTACTGAGAATGACCAACGGTCGAAACTAGTCGGAGAAATATAAAAATAGTGAAACATAACCAAATGCTTAATTAATCCTTTTATTAACATAAAAATGTTTCACCACGGGTTAAGTGAGAAGTTAATTAATCGTAAAACTTATTTCTCCATAATTATTTCACTGATAAATAAGAAATTATTTAAATATTAAATATATAAAGATCTACAAATTTTGGCTTGGGGAGAATCGAATGTAATGGGACAAAAATCATTTGTATCCTATTGTTACCTCTTATTTATTATGTATATATGTCATTTAAACTTCCCCAATCTTCTTTCAAAATTTCCGGAATTTACTACTATTTATATAATAGCCTTGTATAAGTTTGTTTATTGTTGTGACTATAGTTTCAGCAACTTTAACTAACCATTATTCAACGTGGTTGATCGATATCGAAACTAAAGTCATAGTTATACAAATAAAGTAGTAGAGTATTTATTGATTGAGTTTCTCATTTATCATTTGGTGAAACGTTTTAAACTATTACTAATGAAGGTTTAAATTAAATTACACTTAGTTTGTTGCACAATTTTCTCTATTTATTCGACTAGTTTCGCTTTTCAAGTCATTACCAAGAGTGAGTTACAAAATAACCAGACAAATTTATATATAATCAGGTAATAAGGGATTTTAAGATCGGGGAATCCCAAATCTTCTCGTCGACGTGTTTCCTTGTTTTTATTCCTTACGGGGATCTTAAAATCCCTTTTTAGCTGATTATATATAAATTTGTCAGTTTCTTTTATAACTCACTCTTGATAATACTTTAGAAAGCGAAACTAGTTGAGTAAATAGAGAAAAATTGTGAAACAAACCAAGTGTAATTTAATTTAAACCTTCATCAGTAATAAAGTAGAAGTGTTTTATTTATTTCAGCATTTTACACTTCTTAATACCTCTTCATTTCCCACAGCCTTTTTTTTGTTATTTTTATTATTTGGCTATTTAGATCTTTGTAAACATTACGATTATGTTATCTTGATGCCTATGCTTTAAATATCCTTGATTGTCTTTCATATTTTACCTTCATAGTAAATCGTAGGCCTTATTAAACTGTTTCTTCAATCTGAATATTGCTTTAATATCTTTGACTATATATTTGATATTTATTACTTTATACGAATGGCGGATGTACGGATTGGAGTTATTTGGGAGGATTCATAAACCATTTGAATGTTTTATTTTTGTTAAGGTTTAGAATGCGGATCCTTCAGCCTCTTGGAAATGGTATAGGGTTGAACATTGAGTAAGTTAGATTTAGCCATATTCTAGCAAGAGTCACCAAATCGAGTTTTAAATATAACAGAAATACTTTGGCTCTTAAAAATTAGTGTCCAATAGTACCTAGTTTTGGCCGAATGTGGTTTGAAGGAACTTAGTTTGAAGGATAATTTTGTATAAACTAAAATTCACAGATAATTGTTTGGTGTATTTTAATTTTAGGAGTCTGTAGAGTAATTTTTTAAAATGGAGTCAAGTTTACATCTTGTATAATTAATTTTAATGCAGCATTTTAAAAATCAATTTTACAGTGATTATTGTGCGATGGGGAAGGTTGGAATATGTACTATTATCATTTGCAAATAATAGTGGTTAGATACAAGGATTCAAGTGTGTAGGATCGGAATTGAATATGTCGATGCAGAGTATCATACGAATCAATAGAATACGCCACGTCTTCCTCTCCTAGATAGAGGGTATCAGGGGATAATCCGGACACCGCCACAATTGCGATGCTCTTCACGTTCCAAACTATACTCTGTAGCCTCTCTCGTAGATTTTACAAGCGCGCTTGAATGCGTCTCCCACAAGCTTCTTCTTTGGAAGCTATACTATTACTATGTCTCATTGATGGTTTGTCATATCATGAAGTCATTCTTTTGTAACAGGTTTCAAATTGTGCGTGTAGGTCAACTAAATAAATGTATATCGGTTACTGCCTTAAAAACTGTCCATTTCCCCACCATTCAAAGTAATATGGCTTATGGGATCCTATGTTGGGAACACTCTAGGATTGTTGCAAGGCTTGTTGGTCTCCAATAAACGGGCGCTGAGAGTACTTGTCACACTTGGTTACAATTTTACATATTATTCTAATTGTCCGACACCCGTAATGGGTAAAAGGATAAAAGATAAATAAATAAATATTATTCTAATTTTTAATATGTGATATTCATACTTTAAATCATACTTTCTATCCGTAAAATGAATTTTAATATTTGCATACGTGTTATTTATTATTGTACATTTGTTAGTTTTTATTAATTTTATTATATCATTATTTTATCTTATTTCAATTTTCATCAAGATCTTAATATATATGTACTACACTACTATGTTAATTGACGAATGTAAACAATCTACGTGATGTCACGAATAAACTTGTTTCTTGTCATTTCGTTCCATGTCAGTCCTCTTTCTTTTCATATCTCCATTATTACGTCGTTCCATATTTTTCTTGGCCCGCCTCTCTTTTTGTTTTCTGTTTCTTGCTTATTTTGCAGTTGTTCCATATTTAATCTGTACTCGAAGTACTATTTCTATCGTGACATTATATCTTGTTCTTCTTCTAGTCTAGTCTAGTTCTTATCTTTTATGAATCCATTATTCTATTGCTTCTTTCTCGTAAGTGTGTTCAGTGCCTTGTAATATAATTTTTGGTTTCCGTATCTATCCTGATCCATTTTGTTTCCAAACTCTTTCCATGAATTTTGTTTTTCTTTTTATACAGTTTTTTGACTTGTATTCTTTGCGCTTTGTATATATCATAGTTTTCATTGTTTTTGTTACCTACGTATATTCTCCATTTCTTCTTTTTCAATCTTACTCTTGCTTTTATTTCTTCACTGCACTTCATCTTGTTTGTTTCCTTGATCTGTTTATTTTAGTTGTTCCACAAACTCTCTTTGCTGCAAAAAATGGTTATTTCATTTATGCTATTCCACAGATTTTCCATTGATAAATTATTTGTAGTTTCCTTAAGTTTGAACATTTCGAAAAATTTGTCATTGTATATCTTATGTCATTTCTTTTATCTGTTTCGTCTTCATTTGGTACGTTATAAACGTTATTTCTGTCCTCTTGTCAATTTGCATCTCTATCTTTAGTATTCTTTCAGAAATTCTAATCCAGTTTTGTTGTTTTATAATGCAGCCTACTCCTTTCCCTCTGTTTTTATGTTTTACTCCACTGTATATCAGGACATGTTCTCCATTTAATACATATTCTCCTTTTCCTTTCTTCTTCGTTTCCGTTATACCTAGTATGTCTATGTCTACTTTTTCAAATTCTTCAATAAGTACTCTTGCTTTTCTGGTCAAGCTCCTAATGTTTCAAGTTGGCACCCTCCATGTTCTTGTTTCAGTTTTCATTTTGTGTGTATTTGAGATTTAGTGGTGGTTTTTTGGGGATTATCCTTGTTTTTTTTTCACTTCCATAGTATTGATTTTATTTGTAATGGTTATTTTTTGCATCATCTTTGTATTTTAATAGCCGTTCCTTACTTATTTTCATATTTCTTGCTTTAAAGTGTTTTTTTTCCGGTTGTAATATTAGTTTTTTGTCGGCCTACTTCATCCATTCTCTATTAGTCCATTTATTGTGATTCCAGATGTATTCCTTTGCATTTAATATAGGTTTTTTGTATCTAATAATCTTTTTATAAAAAAAGCAGCGAAGAAAGGAATTTAGCCGCATTTTTATTATTATAAAAATCTTCACATAACTCAAAAATACATACATATTACTTACTAATTAATACTTACATATCTCCCTGCTAGAGGATTTCATGGAACTCGAATGATTATAAAGAAACAAAACCCTTTCCGGATCTTCTGACAGCGTCTTTTTGGGTTGTCCCGTTTTACACCCTGTTCCGAGGGCACGGCTTAATGGTTAATGGCTGTCGGATTCAGGAATAGGAATCGAATTTCCTTTCGTCCGTTGGAAGTGATTTTTATTAACAGATAGAGATACATTAAAATTAACATCGGTTTTCGCATAGGGCTTAGGATCAACTTGGCAATGGCTGTTGAAACGAAACTCTTCTCCACGTCGCTGGAGTATTTGCTACTACCACTAAGTTCTGCACCGTCTTCCATGGTCAAAGTCCTAATGTCTTAAGTTACCAATAAATTTCATGGTATCCCATAAGCGTTAATTTTGGCGATTACGGTGCCAGTTCTGCTTACTTGTCACTCTGATCCGATCTCGCGGTTTCATCGTTTCATCGTCATTTAAAGTTTGATAATAGATTGAGGTTGTTTCGACCCTAATGCCTTTAATCATTCGTTTTATCGGATGAGACTTGCTTACCGGAGCGTCAGCTATCCTGAGGGAAACTACGGAGGGAATAAGCTTCTAGAGAGTTTGATTGGTCTTTCGCTCCTATACCCAGTTTCGATAATCGATTTGGACGTCAAAATCGCTACGAACTTACATCAATGTTTCTCCTCATTTCGTCCTAACTAGGCTTAGTTCATAATCTTCGGGGTATCAGCATGTACTATCTTGGTATGCCTCAGCGCGCTATCGTAGTACCACACGTCTTCACTTTCATTGTGCATTTAGGTTTCGCTATGTCCCAATGATTCGCGAACATGTTGGACTCCTTGATTCGTGTTTCAAGACGGGTCCTGAAGCTATCCAAAGCTAAACAGTCTCTTTGGGAATACCAATAACAGCAGTCGTACGGGTCTTGTAGATTTGAAGCACGAGTGCCCAGATGTTCAACAATATCCGCAAGCCGCGTGCCACTGCGATACCGTTGGGCAAACCTTAACGTAGAATGGAAATCAAAATGCATTCTTGAAGAAAAAGTAATAGAAAAAGTGATTGCCAGATTTATTCAACAGAAATAGTTGATCAGGAATTTATGTATTAAAACGATAAGATTTAGGAGAAAACCTCGATGCGATACAAAATTGAAATGCCTTTTCATAGGCAGAAAAAGCAATTCTAGCCTTCGAGATGTTTAATTTGAATATTCGATAATAAGTTTTTAATAAATTCGATACTTGTTTTGCTACATTTTTGTTGGAACCAAATTTAAATATTAGGAGAAGTAATACACTTGTTATGTTCCATTTGTTTATTATCAGGTAACAAAGTCTTAACTTTGAGAATGATCTTTGAATTGTTTATAGAAGGCACTTGGTTGGTTTCATAATTATTTACGATTTATTCCAACTAGTTTTAATTTTTATATTATTATCTAGGAATGGTGTAATAATGATCTAAAAATCGAAACTAGTCGGATTAAGTCGTAAATAATTGTAAAACGAACCAAGTGCCTTTCTATAAACAACCCTTAATATTAAACATGTTTCACCACGTGATAAACGAGAATCAAATTCAACAAAAATTGAATATTCGAGGTGAGGATAGTAAGAGAAGAGATAGTCAATTTTTAGGGAAAGGACGCTAAATAGATAATAAAGAATGAATGCAATGTAGGATTTTATGATTTGTTTTCTTTTAAAATGAATTCAACTAATTTGACCATTACTTAGAAAAGTGATTGGACCTTGTAACTTGTGATCATAAGGGTTTATTATCAGTTTTAAGAACACAAACAATAATGCCCTTGTTTCAGTCAGAGGGAAGATATTGTTTAAGTTGTATTTGCCAGGGAAGGAGCTGCGACTACTATGATCGGATCAAAGCCTACTTGTGGGCTATCAAAAGCACATAGGAAGGACGTGATCCAAGAGGAGGAAAAAAGTTCAAAGTAGGGCACTGGATAAATGCATCAGGTTGAAGGCAATCCAAAATATTTATTGACCTATCGCCAAGCAGAACTAAACAGCTCTTGAGCCTAACTAAAAGAGAGATAAGACTAGTTACGGATTTCCTTCCAGGACATTTCCAAGTCAAGTACCATCATAACGTGATAAGTAAAGTTGACAACACCACTTGTAGACTATGTGGATTGGCAGAGGAATCGGCCGAGAACATCCTAAACGTGTTTGCAGCATTGACTACTATTAAATAAGTCCTAAACGGAGGAATGGAGATAACGCCAGAATGGATCAGGGTATGGTTAATTGATCTTACCAAAGAAATTGTCTTCTAGAGAGCATACTAGTAGTAGGGTATTAGTATAAAAGATCTAACCAGGTCGCAGTATTGTAAGGCTTTCTGTATGTATGATATTGTACAAATTTTAATTTTTCAACAGATTTTTCCAAATATTTGGTATCCAGAATGTCTTATTTTGCACGCCATTGTTTTTTTTATGCTTATCCATTTCAAAATTATTTACTTACGTGTTATTAGTAAAGTAAAAGATATGAAAATATTTATTAAAAATATAGATAACCTTAATAAGCTTCAATCCTACATTTAAAGTAAAAGTTGAAATATTCAGAAAAATATCATTGGCTGTGAATCTTATGTGCTAAATTTAAACTTCATATAAAATTTTGTTAGTTTTTTCTACATAGCTCATAAAAATACGTTCTAAACGTTATACCACAAGGATGCAACATTGCGTTTCTTGTGCAATATTTATTGATTAAGAATTTTATAAGTTAGTGTCGATAGTTAGTTAAATCTTTACATTTGTCTGGATCGACTAATTTTTATTTACGTGATTTTAATACTTACGTTGAAAAATATACCATCAAACAATTTTATCTACTATTTAAATAAAAAAAATCAATCAACTATAAGTAGTAGTATAACGGAAAAGATTACCCTTAAATAAATATTTGATATAAACGGTTA
Source organism: Ontholestes murinus (assembly GCA_963969525.1). Taxonomy (NCBI): domain Eukaryota; kingdom Metazoa; phylum Arthropoda; class Insecta; order Coleoptera; family Staphylinidae; genus Ontholestes; species Ontholestes murinus. The sequence continues at coordinate 18,248,372 of OZ018395.1, forward strand.
AATTCTGTTGAATGTTTTCAATTATCTTGACGCATTACAAATTTTATTTTATATAAATTAAATGCTTGTTTATTCTTATAAAATAATCGAATTATATTTTAAATATTACACACATACGATTAATTAAATTCACACTTAACCCGTGGTGAAACATTTTTATATTAATGAGAGGTTAATTAAACTCTTGTTGTTGTTTCACAATTTTTAATCGGAGAAATGTATAAAAATTGTAAAACAACACCAAGAGTTTAATTAACTTCTAATTACATATATTTTAAGTGACTTGAGTTCAATAGCTCATCATCAAAGTTAAGTTTAAACTTCTCAATAAGTATCTCGAAGTTTTGACTAGAACATTCTGCAAAAGTTATTTTATTTAAAATTTGAATAACTTCAGAATATTTATTGGTACAAATATAATTATATTTTCTCTTATGTGAATTAATATAAAAAATAATGAGAATTAAAGTTTAAATTTATTATTATTGCTGTTTTTAACAAATAATATTTCTGATTCATGAAATAACTATTATCGTTGACCTAATTTTTATATATGGCAAAATTTTCCTGGTGATAAGCTTTTGTAAGTGTTATCACCCAGCTAAACTTATACATGTATAAAAATTATTCTTAATATTTTACCCCAACGTATTTAAATATAATATAAACAAGCAGAGCCCAGAAATGGAAAGTGCAGTGCCACTTGTTTCATACGAATTCCATCGGCAAACCGGTACCATTAATAATACTCCGAGAAGTAATTTTATTGAAAAGCCTACCTACTTGATCAAATGTGGACGCAGGTATAATACAAACATACATGACCTACATTACCTTATGATATACATGCTTGTATAATTAACTGAAGTGTTATGCAATTTGTATGTATATTTTTCAATTTCATTTTTGCTATGAATCCAAGAGGAAATTTTAATCTGTAATAATTAATTTTTGTCGAAGAAGTAAAATGTATTTGTGTGAAATGGTAACTTACTGAAATTATTTTCAATTTAATAATAAATTATATCAGCAAACTACAAGTCTTTCAATGGGATCAACAAAAAAGGTCTTGTCGAAAAGTTTGTTTGCCCTGTATCTTGGAAACAAAGCCATTTTCAAAACTCATCAAAGAATAAAATATTTTTAGAATGACCCGGACGGTTTTTGTAAACACCATGTATAAATAAACCTTTGTCTAAATGCAAATTTCTTTACTATCTATTCAGATTTCATAAGCAGTGACATGCAAATAATAAACCGTTACTCGCGAAACTATTGACAAATCACTTATTTTAATACTAAACTAATGCCAAGATGATGTTAAGAAAATTGTTAATTATCCTTTTTTATCTGAAAGTACCTTGTTTTAACGTGACTATTGAAACCCGCCAGGATTTTTCGAGGTCGGCCTAATAGAAACGTCGGCGCTTTGTAATGGACACCACTCGAGGCTCCATGGTCCACTTAAAAACCGATTTAGATTCGTTTTGATGTTTTCTCTACGGCCAATTAACGCAATCACAGATCCGATTCATCATCGCGGAAATCGTGTGCGGCCAATAAATAAAAAAAAAACATCAAAAAATAACTTATTTCTCAAAAAGAAAATTTCTTCATTAATATGTATTATTCTCTATATTTCTGTGATAAGGTACATGCATTTAGCCCTTTAACATTATTTATACAGTTATGAGATTCAAGTGATTAAAACTGAACTATATTCATAATACAAACTTCTTTTCAATTGAATGTTTTGCAAATGTAGAATCTTGTTTCAGTCGGTTTGATTGAATTTCTTTTAATTAAGTGTTAAGGGATAAGTTGTTTTGGGTCCTGAAGATTGAGGAGTAACGGGGTTAGAATTTAAGGATTCAGATGGTTAAATAAAGAGAATGGTTGCAACCATTACACCGTGGTAATCTATTCTTACACTGATACTTATACTGATGTTTTAATTTTAACCACATTGTTAAAAGATAGTGAATTTTTCAATTCAGTGTATTTGTTGTTATTAATTACAAGATATCGTATACTTAATGTATTACTTATATTAAAAGTAATAAAGTTTAGTAACTCTTTTTCAAATTGAGCTCGTTCATAAGAAAAACAACCAGCGAACTGATTTAAACAAAGATTGTCATGCGTAGAAACGTAAAATCTGTCCTAAAAATGAAAATAAAATTAATGCCAAGAAAAGGATTTTGGGGTTAATTGCAAACTCATTATTTACACGTTGAAGATAAAAATAAACCATAAGTAAATATTTACATAAAAATGTTTTCTTCAAAAAGCCAATGCCACCTGTATTTGTTCACAGATTATTTTTCAAATTTATTATTACTATCACGAAGACAATAACGCGCGTGTTCAAATATTTTCATTAAAATCCACATTTCAGCACATGAAAGAGATCGAGCAACAAACTGCAGGTGCCTGAAACTAAATCACGTTGCCCACGTTCCAGGAAGTGACACACTTCGTAAAGGAGTTGAATTATTTTGACGCGAGCCGACGCGTGACATATGCAAAACTTATTTCAAAGCCCGAAATGCAAATTTGACGTCAGTGTCAATTCCTCGAACGTTTATTTCATTTTCATCGGAGGTTTGGTTGATTCATCCCCGACGGCTTCAATCACAACGCCTCGACCATTTGCGCTCTAAATGTTTACGTCTTGCATTCGCGGTTTGTTTTGATAGGAGCTAACAGTCGGACGTCGTTATAAATAATTGTTTCGTGTTGTTTATCAGCCGAATATTTTACAAATAAGATTAAATGCGGTTTCTGGGTTAACTAATAACAACGGCGGGGCAGTGGTAAAGTGACATAATTACATAAACAGCGTCGATGCTTGGAAAAGAGTACAGGAAATTTTCAAAACAAAAATGTCATCATGGATTTAGAAGCTCTATATCAATGGTTGAACTTTTTAATCTTGGTCAAAATCAACAAATTTTTGTTGTTTTTGGTTCTCTTTTATCACGCGGTGAAACATTTTTAATATTAAGGGTTGTTTACAATTACCAACTAAGTGCCTCATTATAAACAACCCTTAATATTGATCAAAAATGATTTAAAAAAACACTTGGTTTATTTCAAGAATTAAAGAAATAATCGCTGTCAATTTATTTTGGGCAGTTGGCATTTAACTGAAAATTCGGGTACATGTGTGGTTATAACAAATACAAGATAGGTAAGAATTTCTTTACATATTTTTTGTATTTACTTTCGAATTATATTGAACGGTTTATTTTCTGGTGCTTGATAATTTGATTAATGCAGTGGTTTCAATTGTGTCACGATTTTTTATTATCGGTATTAAGACCGGTTATGATAATGCTCTTCCGGCCTTTGTTTTCATAAATTATGCTTGATAACAAGAATAAATTATAAATATTGAATTCTGCCCTATAAATCTGGTTATCATGTTTTGGGAAAAGATCAATCAACTGGTGAATAAACTATTATTTTTGGCACACTTAACATATGTCAGGAAACTGATAAAGTAATTATGGAACAAATTAAGACTTTCATTTCCACCTCAGAAATTAATTTGCTGATTATATATGAAAAAAAGGAAACGCGGTAATTTTTTAAGCAAACCGAAAATAATGAAGAATTGATGCCAAGAATTAATCTTGATGTAACATTGAGGTTTCTGAATGATGAGTACGAGACAACCATGCTGTATTACTTGGTTGTGGAAGAATATGGGATAAATTGAAATATTTTAAAAGCATTGAATTCCATCTGTGATTCCTGAAATTTTGCATTTTTATTTTTTTATGTATATCAAATATTTTGTTGAATAAGTGCACTATTTAAAAGTAAAGACTCAATGATTTGTAGAATCTATTGTTATTATTTTCCTCGCATTTCTGCTTATAAATTTAGCTAAATATTTCCTGTACTAAATAAATTGCGTTCTAGTTACATTATCTATAATGCTAATTTTATTAGTATTTAAAACTGTTTTAATTTAAAAAATGTAACCACGTTAAAACATAGTAAATTTTTCAATTTAGTGTATGGATTATCCACGTAGTAACCTTTGCAACTATTCTCTTCATTCATACTCTCATCCTAATAGTTTAAAAAACTTGACATTTTTAAAACTATTATTGGTAGGGATTAAAATTGAGAAAAATTATTTTATAGTATAGTTATGTCACAATCGTTATTTCTATCTAATTCAAGGCCATCTAGCGCTTGTTCAAGGTTATATCCGCTCATCCAACGATCATTCAATTTCATACAAAAGATATTTAAGGTGATCTATTAAATTACAGATTTAGGTAACTTAATTTATTTTCACTTTATTTATAAAGATATATTATCCATACGGCGATTGTCTTTCTGCTGCTGTTATGTTTCTATAGTTTCTATAGTATAGATCTTTGGTCGTACGTCACAAATTATCGCTTCGAAAAACGACGCAAAAACATTCAGTCTGATAAAGTAAACCAAATGCGTTAGAAAAAGAACGCACTGTAAAACTTTCGTCGTTTTTTGAAGCGATAGTTTGTGACGTACGACCAAAGATCCAACGAACAGACTATAGCTGTAAAAAGCTGTATTAACATGGCAATTATTTTTTATAAGATGTCATAAATATGTGTAGAATTATGGAAACAAATAACTTAAAGAAGATAATAAAATATAAAATAATTTAAATGCATTAAACGGTCCTGCGAAGGTATTCAAGATTGTTTAAGGTCACTCAACGATCATACAATATTATTTAAGGCCATTGAACGTACAATCAATATCATTGAATGGTAATTCAAGATTTTTAAAGATCACTAAAGGTCATCTATATTATTATTTCATTCGAAACTATTTAAGGTCACCTAAAAGTTATTCAAAATTGTTTAAGGTCACCCAACGTACATTCAATGTCATTAAATTATCTAAAAATGATTTAAAACGTTAAATGATTCTTCGGAGTTATTTAAGATCACTTAAAGGTCATTCAATAAGACCATATAATATTATTTAAGGTCATTTAACTTTAATATAATATCGTTGAATGGAAATTCAGATTTAAAGAATAACCCATCTATTGATTATTTAACGGTTATTAAAATTATTAAAGGCATTAAACGGTCCTTAGGCGTTATTTAAAATCACCTTAAGGTCACTCAAGTTTGCTTAATATCACCCAACAATCATAAAAAATGATTTAAGGTTATCAATATCATTGTACAATATTTTTTTAAAGGTCATCAATGGTCTTTAAATGATCCCTCAACGGCCATTCAAATTATTAAAAGCATTAATCGGTCCTAAGGAATTATTGAAGGTCGCATAAAGGTTATTCAAGATTGTTTAAAGGTCATCCAACAATCCTACAGGATTATTTAAGGTCATCTATATTTTTTATAGATTACTAAAACCCATACTGATTAGTATGGCTATTGTATAATAGTAATTAATCCGAGATTGAGGATTAATCCACGGATCGGACTAAATACCTTCAATAGTTGGTATAATCCCGGATTAATTCTACAAATAATCTTAGATTCAGTAATAAATAGCGATTAATCTAGGATTCTAGAATCCGAGAATTGATCTGTGTCTATTAGTATGGCTGTAAAGGTCATTTACTAATCCTTAAATTGCTGTTTAAATTTTTAGACATTAAACGGTCTTTCAAAGTGATTTATGGTCACCTAAGGGTAATTTAATATTTTTTAACGTCATTCAACAATCATATAAAATCATTTAGAGTAATCCAACGTACATTTAATACCATTGAACGGTATTTCAATATATTTAATGATCACTAAAGGTCATCTAATGATCATTTAACGTCCATTCACGTTATTAAAGGCATTAAAATGTCTTTCGGAGTTATTTAACCACTTCCCTCATACGCTCGAGATATCTCGGACAAGCAAAATTACTTTAAGAATGTTTAAGGTCATCCAATGAGTATACAAGATTATTTAAGTACATTTAATAGCATTGATAATTCAACGGCCATTCAAATTATCACAGGTATTAAACGGCCCTTCAAAGTTATTTAAGGTCACCGTAAGGAGATTTTAAGGTTGTTTAAGATCATATAAGGTTATTTCAGTATATTCAATATAATTTAGCGGTCATTTAAGATTTTTAAAGCTCATATAATGGTTATTCAAAATATTAAAGGTATTAAACGATCCGTTGAAGTTATTTGTAATCACCTAAGGGTTATTCAATATTGTTAGGTTAGTCAACTATCATATAAGTTTATTTAAGGTCATGCAACGTCCATTTAATATAATTAAGCGGTGATTTAAAGGTCATGTAATGTTTATTCGACGGCCATTTAATTTATTAAAGACATTAAATGATTCCTCGAATGTTTCAAGGTTCAAGATTGTTTAATGTCACCCAACGATCATAAAAGATTATTTAATGTCGTCCAATGTACATTCAATATCGCTGACTGGTAATTCAGGATTTTTACAAACCACTAATGGTCATCTAATGATGTAAAGGTCATTCAAGATTGTTTGAGGACGTTCAGAGATTATTTTGGGTCATTCAGCAGCGTGCATTAAATATTTTTGAACGGTAATTCAGGATTTTTAAAGATGACTAAAGGTCATTTAATGATCATTTGAATTCTGTTCTTTTCTTCAAAGTTATTTAAGGCCACCTAAACATTATTAAAGATGGTTTGAGGTCATTCAACGATTATTAAAAATTATTTAAGGTTTTACAACATACATTAAATGCAAGTGAACAGTAATTATGTCGTCGTCTAATGATCATTCATCGGCCATTTAAATTTGTTAAAAGTTATTTAAGGTCACCTAAAGGTCATTAAAGATTGTTTAAGGTCATCCAAAGCGCATATAAGATTATTTAAGGTCATTCAATGCACATTTCATATTTAATTATCATTTAATGCTATTCATTTTTTACAGGATTTAAACGGTTCTTTGGAATTATTTAAGGTCACTTCAATAGAGTATAAGATTATTTATGGTTGTCTAACGTAAATTAAATATAATTGAACGCTAATACAAAATTTTTAAAAATAACTAAAGGTAATCTAATGATCACTCGACGGCCATTCAAATTAAAAGCATTTTTACGGTCCTTTGAAGTTATTTTAGGTCATCCAATGATCCCACAAGATATTTAGGGTCATCTAACATAATTGAACTAAGATTTTCACTAAAGGTGACTTAATTATCCTTTAAATGCTATTTAACTTTTTAAGTTCACCTAAATACCACACATGATTATTTAAGGTTATTCAACGATTACACAAAAAATTTTAAAGTCATACAACGCGTATTATTGAACGGTAATTCAAAACTGATTTTTTTTTTGTCAACTCTTATGAATAGAGTGATTGGCCATTTTTTTTGATGAAAAATCTCGCTTTGAACAAAATGCTAATTAACAGATGCTTTCAGGTAATTAGGGGAGCTAATAATAGCACATTTGGCATTTAACTTGTAAATCTCTGCTTTACAATTCAAGATACTGTATTTTAAAATTAATAAGTCAAAAATAATGCATTGCCGAAACAAAAATATGCAAAACGTGGCACATCGGAATAGTACAGAAATAAATAGCTTTTTATCAAAATTATTCCAAAATCATACAACCAAATAACCAACAATTTATAATAAATTGGAAAAACGCTTTTTTTGTATATTGAAATTATTTACATTTAGAAATCACTCAAAGCTACGTCGAGATTCGAGAGAATAGACGTAACAAAATATACAAAGTTTAAACACTTAAATAAAACACTTACTATTAATTTACCACTAAAATTTATTATAATGTATATATATAAATATATTACAAGAACACGACTTAAGTTAAGTTAAGTTGTTCTTGTAATATATTTATATACATTACAATAAATTTTAGTGGTAAAAAACATAGTTACGTGTTTTATTTAGGTGTTACTATCATGCATTGCCACGTAGTAACGATCGCAACCATCATCATGATCTTAAGTTTTCATTAACCATCCAACGTAATATCAATTTAGTTGAGCCATGATAGTTTAGATAATGATTGATCCAGTGTACCAATTTAATAACGTGTCTAGAAAGTGGTCTCAAATTCAGGTTAATTGAATTATTTTATTATCCGAATGATGAAATTATATTTCACTTAATTTGTTTTTTTTTTCATTATATAACTGTAAACTATTTAAAAACCTTTGCGGAACTGCTATTGCAAAGTTTTGTTCAAAATAATTTATAGTAACAAACTACATATTTTGCTGCTGCGGAAAAAGAATAACGTAAGGGTTTACTGTAAATTGTAACAAGAAAGTGAATGAAATGTATTTAAATTGGTTAATTTTTAAGTGTATTCATTATTACAGTTAATTATTTTGTTTATTTCCAACTACAAAACATTGTCCACTTCGGAATACTAGCTAAAATTATCGTCGTATCATTAATTTTTTTTTCCATAATTTATTATTGATGTGTCTCTTAACATAGAAAATGTAAAATACTATTAGAACTGTTGTATTGTACTAATTTGGTCAACTTGCCTTCTATTCCTCTCTTTTTAACTATTGTCCATAGTTTCTCTCTTGGTATCATGTCGAATGTCTTTTCGAGGAGATCTATGAATCTTAGGTAAATACTTTCATTTCTTTCGTGTATGATTTGTTTTCTTTGTAAATATGTCGTCCGGTGTAGATCTTACTCTTCTAAAACTGTTTTGTGCTAAAATTCTACCGAAAGTCATCGTATTTTAGTAGAGGTTTATGGTGACCATGCTCTTGCTGAAGGAACATGCCAGAAGTGGTTTGCACGGTTTAAAAGTGGCGATTTCAACTTAGAAGACGATGAACGACCCGGACAGCCAAAAAGGTTTGAAGATGAAGATTTGGAGGCATTGCTTGATGAAGATGCGCGCCAAACGCAAACAGATCTTGCAAAATCATTGGGAGTTCATCAAGCAACCATTTCCAGACGTTTAAAAGCATCGGGATTAATTAAGCCAAGAGACATCGAACGCCAATTCTGCATGTCGGAAATGTTGTTTCAACGCCACAAAAAGAAGTCGTTTTTGCATAGGATTGTCACTGGTGATGAAAAATTGATTCATTACGATAACCCCAAGCGCAAGAATTCGTATGTGAAGCCTGGCCAGCCATCAACATCCACGGCAAAGCCGAATATCCACAACGACATGGTAATGCTCTGTATTTGGTGGGATCAGAAGGGTGTGTTGTATTATGAGCTGTTGAAATCGGGTCAGACGATCAAAGGGGACCTCTATCGAACACAATTAATTCGTTTGAAGAGAGCGATTGCGGAAAACGACCAGAATATGCAACCAGACACGAATCCATAATTTTCCATCATGACAACGCTCGGCCACATGTTTTAAGACAGCTTCAAAACTATTTGTAAAACAGTGGTTGGGAAGTTCTACCTCACCCGCCTTATAACCCAGACATAGCCCCTTCTGATTACTACTTGTTCAGATCAATGCAGAATGCCCTCACCGGAACAGGGTATCAAAATTTGGCTCGATTCATTCTTCACCACCAAGCCGGAGAAGTTCTTTTGGGATGGAATCCACAAACTGCCAGAAAGATGGGCAAATGTTGTAGCTTCCGATGGACAATACTTTGTTCATTGAGTGTATAACCATTTTTTCTCTTCTTAATTCTCTTTCCTAGTATTTTCTTCCCAATGTTTATCAATGTTATACCTCTATAATTAGAACATTTCATCCTATCTTAATTTTTGAAAATCGGTACCATTAATGCTATTTTGCAGGTCTCCCATACTCTGTTCAGAACCTTTAGTAACTTTCCATTTTCCTTTATGTCTCATTAATTTCACCGTTTCTGCAGTGATTTGATTCCGTCTTAGTGCTTTTCATTTTCAGTACCCTTATGCTTTCAAGTAATTCCTCTTCTATAATCTTTTTCGTTTCTCTTTTCGTGTTATCCTTGTCTCTATTATTTATCTCTTAACCGTTGTCGTTATTATGTGTTCTTAATAAGTCTTAAAAATATTCGTTCTATCGTTCTATTATTTCTCCCTTTTCTCACAATATTGTCTCTTGTTTTTCTTATATGTATCTCGTTTCTTGCATTTTCCCTGCATTCTTTTAGTATTTTATAGAAGGGCTTTTGTTTTTCTCTTGCGGTTTTCTCTAAACTTTTCCATTAACTTTTCCTTGCTACTGTGATCGATTCTTTTAAATTATTGTTTTATTTTCTTTATACTTAAAGAAATACAACAATGTTTCAATACATAGTGGCAATACAATATTAAAAACATTCAGAAACCATATACTGTGTCAGTATTCTTTTAAGTGTTACTATGGAGTTTCAACGAATACTTAACAGCCTCATCAATCCAATATTTTCTTTATATATTTTATAATTGTTATTTTTTCTATTTCTTAAATATATTTTATAATTGATTTGCTGTTTCTTCTTCTCTTAGCCTGTTCGTTATTGTCTTTATATATTCAATTATTATGTTGGTCTTTACTTTTCTCGGACATCGTTCTCATTATTTTCCTTTAGTATTGTCATTAGTGCGTAGTGGTTACTTCCAATTCCCTGGCTTCTTTTTACTCTGGTGTATATTACTTTGCTCCTTCTCTGTGTTTCTACTAATATGTAATAATAATATAGATTTTTCGTTTTTGCTTAAAATTTCCCTCGAATGTTTAAAAAGTGTGTTTGTTATTATTAGGTTGTTCTTTCTACATTAATAATTAAATTAATTATGTCTTCTTCATATCTTCATCTGTATGTGTAATTGTATTTTACATTCTTTCCTTTTCTGCAATTAAAATCAACAATTACGTACACTCTTCCAGTAGCTTCGGGTGTTTCCTATAGTTATTCCCAGAATGTTTTTTATTGTTTGTCGTATCGTCTTCATTTGGGCCGTATACTATGATTATTATTCTTTGTTTCTTCTTTTCTTTTAACGTTACGGTAAATATTCATTTATCTTTGTCTACACTGCTGGAATTATATTGTGCTGGTTGTTAAATTTTCCTTTTGTTTCCGTCAATGCCAGTATCTCTACTTTCATCATGTCGAATTCTTTTTCCAGACCTTCTTTACCGTGTGACCTATTTATATTACAAATTGCTATTCTCTATTTTCTCTTCAATACCCCTAAGAAGAGAGGCAGAGGAAGGCCACGCAAACCATATTATTCCCATTTATCAAGTGTAGAGGTAACTCAACCTTCAAAACGAACCGCAAAATCCAACACTGACGAAACACAAACCCCAAAAATAAATTTGTACCTAACTTGAACTTGTCTTCCGTGCTTTTGTTTTTTGCCATTTGCTTCTTATTCTTATCCTTGACTCCTGTTAAACTTTTAGATGTTTATTTTGAGTTTCGGTTATCCTATTTTGATTCGCTCTTGCAATACTTCTGATGTTTCTTTATATTTCTCTCTCATTTGCAATCACGTCATCGTCTATATATACACGTGTGCCTTTTAGTTTATCTCCCTTCGCTTTCATTATTTCCATTTTGCTCTCCCATGTTTCTATTTCAGCCTGTATCATTTTCAGTTTCTTTCCCTTTGTCCATTTTCTATTTCTTAGCTATTTTGGATTCCATAAGAGTTGGGTTTATTTTAGCTTCTCCACCTTCTACTTTTAGTATCTTTACTATTATATTAATGAACAAATAATAATAAATAAAATAATACATTTTTACTACTGTATTAATGGAAATGCCCTTAATTTTGTACATCAAATCTCTTTTAAAATTTTTAATTCAGATTTTTAGGGAAGGGTTTTAAAGAAAAGTTTAAGCCCAACATACTTACAAGTTGCTAAGTAATTTATAGTAATACCAAATGAAAATGTAATTGCGTGATGAAGAGGTGAATAAAAAGTGAGATTTGTTCTGATTGATCGATATTCTTCATTTGGTAAAACAAAGCTTGTACTATACTTAGTCCTTTAGGTAATTGCCGTGGACAATAAGTGATTTGTATTCTGTAAATAATAGACAAAGTATTTGGGAATTGGATTGTAAACGTTATAGGTGAATATGCTATTTAGGAGTTGAGAGATTGGGAAACTTTACGGTTCGCCCGGTGAAGTATAAATAGATGAAATAAGGAATTACCAATTTTGTCGCTGAGCAATCTAATGTTTAGAAAATGTTCAATTAGGAGCAGGAGATGTGCTGGGATGGATAAGAAGTTATATTTAAGCATCAAACCTTTTTAGCACACTGAGTAGAATGCTTTTTGGATGATTAGGAAAAATTATTGCGGTTTTGCGACCTTCGATTTTTCCTGAGTGCCAGTTGATGGTGATTATGGTCAAGATAAGTGTAGTTTTCGGAAACCAAATTAATAACAAGAAATGGCATAGGGATTGTAGTTTAGAGTCTTATTTTTATCATTATTTCAATATTTATGTATACAACTAATATAATACATGAATGATACAATTGGCGTTAGTGTGTTAGTTTGCTAAATGGCTATCGACCAGCGGTCTTTCAGCCTGGATTTGTCAATGTCGGCGTGTTTCGTCAGTCTGTCTCTGATGATAGCGATGGATGATGTGATGCGATGAATTCAAAAGTTGTGAATGAAGGGGTTTTGTATTTTGGGATTTGGTTAGGATTTCTGCGCAAGGCGTTCATTGATGGGAATAATAGAGGTAGTCATATAGGAGTTGGTTAGAGGGATTATGCAGAGATGGCGGATTTTGGTAAGGATTCTTAAGGGCATTATTTCATTTTTTTCCTATAATTGGAAGCAGTGTGAATTTGGCCTTTATCTGCTCACTCTTAAAGATTCAGCGTCTTCTTCTATAATGTATATAATAATGCATTGTTTCCAATCCTTGGAAAACGATCTGTTTTTTGCGAAAGAAATTGTGGATCCGGATAATGTATTTGTTGGCAGTTTTTTAGTGTTTCATTACCCATATGAACTGTTTGTGGCAACTGAAACAGTAAGATTTTTGATTACTTAAAAATAAGGATTACATTTTTAACTACAATATAATTATCTTGGTTAGAACTAAAACTTTTGGTTTGTTTCACAGATAATTTATTCATTCTTCTCCGAATAATTTCGACAATAAATTTGAGTGGAAGAACGTATTTTAACTATTTGGACTCTTGCTTCTTTCGTCCATAATTTTATGTATGTTTTTTTTAAATTTATTTGTTTTTAAATGTGCTTTTTAAGAAAGATGTACAAAAAATAAATAAACAATATATATAATCTTCTTATGATTCGCGCACAAACAACATTTCTTTGCTATTTTTGTCATTATTCCGGAAACAGTAATCTCAGCGCTTATGTTTTGCATTCTTTCGATTTTCCTATATTGCATGACGTGTTATTCTAAGTTTCAACTCGATCCGGCTTCTCACGTCCCTTGGAGTGGCGTCAGAATTCAGTCAACTTGTTTGGATTGGTTTCACCAAATGTAAGTACAAGTTGTTTCAAGAAATCGCGTCTGTGAATTTTTTTCCACAGTTTCTTTCCTTTAAAATGATGTATGATGTAACATTTAACAAGTGGAAAAGATAGATAAGGGGAAACTTCTCTTTCGGTGACCAACATCGTAGGATGCGCACATCTGATCAATGGTGTCCACTCCATCTTTCGTCGAGTTATAATATTTGATGTTTTGCAGTTTTTCTTCGTCGGTGTTGTTCTCTACGCCTTCCATATGCATTGTTGAAAGTGACATGACAGCCTTTTTCTTCCTTGGAACATAGGAAACCATGGTTATATTTTGTTGGTGAGCTTTTGACAGGAATTAAATGATGGTAGTATCTCTCGCTTGTTTTTTCTAAGTGTGCCCACTAGTGAGATGTGATTTTTCAGCAGGTCACGTGCTAGAGGTATGCTTGTATACCAATTATCGTGGTAACGTTCCCGCCGCTCATCCATATATGGGGATATGAGACGGTATACTATTTCCTCTGCTGAGTTTTTTAAGAGATACTGGCCCTCTGGTTGTGTACCTACGTAGGTTTCCATATTCTGAAGGTAACAAGCCATTGAATCTAGCATCACGAAGACCTTGATGCCATATCAGTTCGGTTTTGACGGAAGATACTGGCGGAAACCACAGCGTTCACGCAATCTCACCAATTGTTCGTCTATGATCACATTTTGAATTGGTACGTAATTGGAGATATAATTTTCGTTTATTATTGAGAATAAATTACGCATAGCACTGAGTTTATCACTTGCGTCCTATCTCTTCTTGTGTTGAAGTCATCGGGAATATTAATCGTTTTTCAGGCATGGTGAGATCGGAATCATCAGTAGCCTACAGATCCGAGTAGTTCTGATGAGAAGATTTCAGATCTCACATCACGTTATCTTCTACATGTTAGTTGAATCTTCTGGATAAAGATGTTGGTGCAATCCATAAAAATTTTGAGTGCACGATCGTCGAAGAAACACCTTCTAATCTCTTCTACACTTGTTGCGCTTTTCTCCTTCATAATATTCACAGCAAGTGTTCTGGTTTACTTTTGGACAACTTGGATTGATTTTTACCATGGAAACGAAGTTCAGAGTGGTGCCGTCTGAACTTTGTTGTTTTCATCGTCACTGTCGGCTTTAATTTCACTGCAGGAATCATTATATTCATTCTTGGGATCAATGAGTTGGTTGTAATCGTCGCTATCAGCATTGGACTTATAGTTGTTTAGAAACACCCGGAGTATCTGCAGCAGCATCCAAATCTTCCCTAACGTAGTCGTCGTTGTTGTCCCAAATTTCCCTAGCTCCATTCTCTTCCAACTCCAACAAATTTTGCCATTTGCGTCACGAAATATATCGATCGCCCGAAAAAAAACGCTCTAAATTATTTTCGATATTTTTGCCTTTATCTGGAAAAAATCGATTGACGTTAGTAGGCGCACGAGGTCATTTCTGCGTTTTTGCATATAAAAACGTTTGTAAATATAAAAATTGTACACATATTATAGTGATGAATTGATTTTCATATAAAACTAGACCCTTTTGAGGATAACATGTGGTATGAGATTTCAGCTTATAAATTTCAAGTTATACACGGTTTTATACCACTTGGGGTGGTTTTCACCCCGTGCGCATAGTTAAGATTTAAAGGATTATGAGGGATAAACATGAAATAGAGTTTTTGGTAAAGTTTTTTCAGGGGGGTTCAGTAAGAGTTATGGTGGTTAGCTGGTGTAGGAGAATATTAGAAGAATTCTCGATGAGATTAAGATGGCTATACATTTTGATGACAATACGAAGAGCTAATACTGTAAGATTTTCGTTTGACCAAAATAAATATCACTATCCCTAACGAAGAACTATAAGATTATAAACTCTGTAGTAACATTCCAATTCCTTGTCTTTAACTTCGCAGCGCTGATGTTGATCAGTTTGGACGTAGCTGTTGTTGACAGGGAAACGATAACAAAATGAGTATGGTAAATAATGAAGAATGCCTTCGTTATTATATGTTAAAATTTTGAAATATCACGTTATTTTTATGATATTTGCTTCAAAGAAAGAATTTTTAAATATTATGTACTCGTAGATTATATTTTAAGGTTGGGAAGGAAAATTTCAAAGAAGATGAAAATTTGGGTTATGTATATTCTCCATTACAAGACAATTGTTTCGCAATATCGTGACATGGTCTGGTAAATCATCTATCCGATGATTTAACAATTGTTGAAGAACATCAAATAATTTATTAAACCTCACCCAACAATTATAGTTATTTCATTCTTACAGCATACACAATAATTCAAGTATGTTTAATAGTACAAAAGCGATAATACATGTGAAACATATTTCCCCCCTCGGTTAATTGCGCACGCACGGGATTATGTAAAGCCCGTTTGTTTATCTAAAAAATTTTACTACAATGAATTGAATACTATTGGTCGGCGCGAAGAATTTTCAGCGATTTTCCCGGCACGTGCGCACCTGGAAAAACTTTTCACGATCAGTTTACGACGGTTATAGCACCGATGCGCACCTACGAATTAGACGCCGGCGTCCAGGAGGGTTCCGAGACTCCGTCCAGGAAGCCGTCCTTCGTCGACGCCCTGTACAACATGTACGTGCAGGAGACGATACATAGGTATGTCGAAAATTTATCGTACGATAGGAAATTGTTTCAGGGATGTTGTTCTATTTTAATGGTGAACTTATCGTGCAAGAATTTTAATTCTATTTGTCATTATCAACGGTAACATTGAGTTGTTGATAGCTCGTTATCAAAGATCTATAGAGAACAATACAACAACAAATAAATATACTGTTTTGTAGTTATTGCTACTAACATTTCTTCAAAGGTTTAAGAAATAGGAAGATTACGGCGATAAAAAATTATTTAAGGCAACTTTTCTTCTCTATATATTCTAACTCAAGACAATAATTGTTTGTAGATAGGGATAAAATAACGTATTTTTTATATTTTATTTTTATAGGATGAAATTAAACTCGATAACTTTTTAACCACGATATTTGGAGTATTACAAGAAAATTACAATGTATTCATTGATTTACGGATTACCTAAAGAGTTAAATACTCCAGAGTAAAACTCGTCTCCTGTCTTCAACTGTGCTACGCTGATGAGATCCAAAATAGATCGAAACCTGCCCATGGCTGTTATTGACAGGGAACAATAATTAATGTAGTAATTGTAATTGTTCATAATGACTATTATTCAAAACTGTAATTTCTTGTAATTTTCTAATGATGTCAAAATTGAAATTTTTCAAAGAACTGTTAATACGTACATAACAAGTCTTAGACGTAAAATGTTACTTTTAATTGAACTATTATGCAGAAAATATTAATCGGTTGTATAATACTTGTTAGGAATATCACTGGAGAATTTTTAGATTCACGAAAAATCAACTCTATTAAGTAGTCAGCATTAAAATCTTAACTTAACTTCTAAGCTATTAAAATCAACTGGAGAATTTTAGCTTAACAAATAACAACTATATTAAGTAGTCTGGATTTTAACCTTAACACTATTAAAACGAACCGTCTCTGGAAATTCACGAAAAAAATCAACGGTTTTAATAAGTCTGCATTAAAATCTTATGACTTCACGTATCCTCATTTTGGGCAACATTACCCGACCGGATGCATAAAAACCACCCGCAATCAAATTATCTACTTTACATATCAAATGGTGTTAATTCGAGTGTGGGGGTTTAATTATGGTTAAATTAAAAGTGGGCGGTCGTCGTACAATTAAAGTTCATTTTTGCTTTTAGTGGCAATAAATTTGTTTAAATACTATTTTATACATAATATAAAACCTCTCAAATACTATATATAAGTGTAATTATAGGTGTAATTTAAAATGATTGTTGTTAGTTTTAAATCTAAGAATAATATCATATAGAATCTTTATACCTGAACAATTTGAAATGATAAAATTAAACATGAAAACTTTGTCTATATTTCTAAAATTACAGCTAGCAATAGTTTCAACTAATAGATGGTGGAAAGCATAGTTGTGGTATTTAATTTCATTATATTCAAGATGTACCACAAAAAAAACACTACAACCAAATATTTAACTTTTAGAAAAACTGAAACAGATTTATTTAAAATAAAAAGCTCCTTAAATATCAATAATTACCTGAAACAAGGATGAGTTTAAAAAAAGGCAAGAATTTTTCGCACGCTTGACAAAAAAATAAGGAAACAACTGCAACACTCTGGTGTTACTCCAGATTTATTGGAAACCGAATGCACTTTGAATATTAATTGGTGATTATACAACCCTCGACTGTTAAAAAATAAAGCATACATAGAAGGTTAATTATACACTTGTTTTACCACGGGTTATGTGAGAATTTAATTCATCGTAAGAAAGTATACAATGTACGTAATGCTAAAATTTAAAAATAGTTTCACACACTTGAAAAAATAGGGAAATAACTGTAATATTTCAGATATATTTAAATATCACTAATTACTTCAAACAATCTTCGACTGGTTAAGAAAACAACAGTGCTTTTTTTAAATACATTTTTATATGCGAAAATTTTTTAATTTATTGGAACGCTTGAAAAAAAGTACGAAAATAAGTTTTAGAAAAGTGTGGATTTATAGAATACTTTTTTACCATTAATCTCACATCTAAAATAGACGGAACGTAGAGGTTTACAGAACTGCCAATCCATTAGCCATCGTCACTCATAACTCTCACCTTTGTGAACATTTTCGAGAAATAACTTCACGTCAAGATGAAACGACGCAGCTAAAACATACCGGCAAATAATTAGAGGTCAAATAAAATATGACGAGGGAAAACGGTGAAAATCTACCCACGCTTACATAATATAATGTTTTTGTTTAGAAATTGCTATGACGTGTTTCTTATTAAATTTCATTATTGGTACAAAAAAAGGAATAGTTTTATTTGATACGTTTGGTTTGATTCTTAGATAGATCAGTTATTAGATTTTTGATATTTTGAGATCGACGTTTTTTAGTAGAAACAGTAGTGTTTGGTTATCGACCTTCGTGTTGTATATGCATGCATAAACAAGCTTGTTACTTTAAAGAATAGCTCCTGTAAATCTAACGTGCTGCTAATTATATCCCAATAACAAAAGGTACTGGTCATTAATCCCATTGCAGATTTACACCTTCGCTACTTAGGTTTCAGCCATCTCTATTACTTTAGTACTTTTGTACTCATCTATCAACTATAAATATGCATCGAGAGGGTAAGACCACCTTTTATTTGAGATCCATGATAACAATATAGACAGGCTCCAAAAAATAAATGCATACGCTGCTTGGAAAAATTCTCATTAGCGCGATTTTCTCGAAAAATGAGTCTAATTTAGAACGATCTTGATGAAAGTTGTTATTAATACTATGTAAATAGTTTCATCTTTCATGTGCCTTGTCTCGACCATCTGACGTTGACGATAACCATAGCAATTGTATCCCTATCTTGTGCTATGTGCATCAGTTCACCTACAGATCTCATGCCAATCCAATTATGGATGTTCCTCAAACACGATTGCTCCTTCTTGCCAGGTCCTCTGCGTTTTTCAATCTTATCCATCATTTTTCGTTGGAGTAGCTGGTATATTTCACCCCTTAGGTAGGCTATTTTACGACATTTGATTAGCACTTACCTTTCAGATTTGGCTCTTTGAAGTACACCAGTGTTTGTTACTCGCTTTACCTACAGTATACGTAGCATGCTTCTATGCAGTCACATCTTTAATGCGGTTCATGCTAATCACTTTCAGCTTCCATGATTACATCCCGTACAAAAGTGTTGAACAAATACATCACTTAACTAATCTATGTCATAACTTTAGATTTAAATTATCTATAGATACGATGAAAGGTCAACTATACTTACTTGCAGATGGTTCTGCTGATACATAACAACGAGAAAAATAGACCAACAAGAAGAATCAAATACCAAAAGAGATGTTTCATATTGGTATATTCAGTTTCCGGACACGGACAAAATTAATTTTGAGAATGGTCGTTAATGACCGAAACACGTGTCAGTTAACTGAATATACCAATATGAAACCAAACAAATATCTTATTTCAAAATCAGTTAATATTCTATTTTCGTTTCATCAAGAGTGCAGTGAACAAAGTATTTACCGTGCCAAAAAAGATACTTGACACACTGTCATCAGATGAAGAATTAACAGAGGCTCAGATACCTATTAAATGAAATCGAAATGGATATGATGAAATGATATGAATATACCTGATGGTATGGAAAAGGACGAACTTAAGACGATAAGAAACTGAACGATTCCAATCAAGCATTCTATGAATTCAACGTTTATTCTAACAAAGTAAATTCGAGCATAAATGTAGACTATGATTGGTGACAATATACCAAAATAACTACAGCTATTAAATGGTCTTAACATTCACGGAACTTTATCAAATGATAAATAAAACTTATTTTGTTAATATCACACACGGTGACAAAGTAAGTTTTATTTATCATATGATAAAGTTCCTGATTCAAGATGTATCACAAAGTTATGGCTTCAAGCATGCAACATACTAAACATTCACATCATATAAACCAGCCCTTGTTAAATATTCTGTAAACGAGAAGGAAAATAAATCAGACCGCAGATAGGTTTATTACCAAAAAAGGATCCTAAAATCCTAAAAGAATCGATTGAGATACTTGAAAAAGACATAATATTCGGCATACTGACAGCTAGTATCTAATAGAAAAGCCAAAAAATTGTTGTATCTGATCAAAAAGCACGCGAGCTTAAATGCTCATGGTAAGGAAACGAGGAAGAGACTTTACAAACCAGCAGAAACACTGAAGGTAAGAAAAAAAAGTGCACATTACCGTCGCGTTCATAGATGTATTAAATAAATGTTGAATATGATAAAAATTACTAAAAAGCCAAACAAATATAGTAGAGGAAAAAAGATAATAATAAAAGTTTATCATAACTTCGCGTACATGTTTTTTGTTGTATTTTAGAAAAACAAACATGGCAAAATAAAGATACACATATACATTGGCAAAGGGATAACTTTAGGATGAGTATGTTATTCGTCATCGAAGTGATGGTAAATTTAAATGTACTGCTGTATTACGACCTTTTTCCTTGTTTTCCGATAGCACAAATCATTTTACAGATTGACGAATACATTGTTAAAATTAATATATATAGTTTGTCTAGGAAGAATATTGACCACAACTGTTTGAGATTTGCTGTCGGAAATCCTGAGAAAATAGAGATTAATGGTACCTATTTCCAGAATACTTAGATGTTATATCGATTATGACTGATACGTCCAAAATACTCTGATAATAATTTATTACGAAAAGAAGACTGAAACTGTTGGTACTATGTTTTTTCAACGTATACCTGATATCATGTGAAAATAGAGCGATTACTCATAATAAAATAATCTCGAAGTAAATCTGATACTTATAGACAACGCTGATAAAAATAACCACACTCATGTATCTACTGTTTGACAAAACTGAAGAAACCATAAAAGAGATGATACGTTAGAATATAATATAATATCCAGTTCTGATAAGTCGCCCTAAACATCCCCGTAAGTTCTACTGCGAAGAGCAACAAGGGCATAACTATTGGTAATATGTTACATCAACGTATCTCATTGCGAGAGAGGATGAAACGGTTACCCTCCTCAATAAAGAAAAGTAGTATGAAGTAAATAAGATGCTTTAAGATAACGCTGATTCATTCAAGTTATGAGGTCTACCAACTTCAGAAATTAAGCATAGAATTACAGTGGCACATGAAATACTAATAACCACCGTATCTACTGATTGGCAAGCAGAATCGAAGAAAATAAGTGCGAAGTAAATCAAGATACTTCTTGACAACGCTGATTAATTCAAGTTATAGGATCTACCAACAACAGAAATTTAAATTGGTATCACAGTGACACATGAAATATTAATAACCACAGTATCAGCGTATCGACAAGCAGAAGAGCAAGAAGGTGGCAACCGTCGGTACTTATCTGTGTCAACGCTAATGAGATCAAATTACATTTAATGAAGAAAATAAGATTCGGCGTAAATCAGTTGCTTCTAGTTATCGCAGACTTATTTGAGTTATGGGTCTCAACAGCTACAGAAATTTAGCAAAGTATTGCGGTGCCATAATAAATACTAATAACTACTGTATCTGCTGATTAGGAAGCTGAACCAAAGAAAAAAAAAGAAAAAGAAATCACAAGAATATAAGAGTCCTCTCTCATATTTTTGCGATCTCCTTTACTTTTCTTTCGGTTCTGTTATTTTAGGCCACCATGAATAATAGTAATAATAATAATAAATTGTCTTTATTGGCAAAAATAAATGCTGTTACAAAACAATACTTAACAGGGTAAGCGAAGTTCAGGTAGTTGATAGCTCTTCCACTACTCTTCACAACCTACATTAAAATTACAACTGAAAAGAAAATAAAAACTACTTGGCATGACGTAAGGAAACAAAATTAATATTATATAGTAACATCTAAAATAGGTCTATAACTCTATAACATAGATAGCATCGTTCAAGAAAGGTAGAGATAAAAGTAAAAATTAAATGAATGTTACTGAAACTAAGGCAAATTTCTACATCTAGGAAACATTAGGAGTTGTTTACATTGTGGCACTTGGTTGCATTCACAATTTTTTACAATTTATTCCAATCAATTTACATCATTCCTAGGTAATGATGTAACAATTGAAACTAGTCGGAATAAATTGCAAAAAATTGCTTCATTGTA
This sequence comes from Ontholestes murinus, assembly GCA_963969525.1. Taxonomy (NCBI): domain Eukaryota; kingdom Metazoa; phylum Arthropoda; class Insecta; order Coleoptera; family Staphylinidae; genus Ontholestes; species Ontholestes murinus. Next base: position 18,270,619 of record OZ018395.1, read on the forward strand.
AACAACCCTTAATATTAAAAATGTTTCACCACGTTATAAACGAGAACCAATTTTAACAAATGTCTAGGAAATATATTTTAGTAACAAATTCTTCGGGACAGTTTTCTTAAAATTGGTTAATTTTATATAAAAATTCTTTCAAAAAAGATTGTATTGTGTTTATGCGGTGAGATACGTCCCCGGAACCTCACATTAACTTTGTGCACCTGCGAAATAGTATCCTATTGTAAAGGTACGTCGATCAGACATATTAAGTCAGTTTAATGTGATTGGCTTACAGAAATATGGCCAAATTTACGGATTCCAAAAATTAATGGAAGTACTGAATTTTTTAATTCGATTTTTAGTACTAAATCTAAACAAGAATTATATACATTAGCAAAGTTAAAGTGACACAAAACTAACGAATCGCAGAGGGTTCTTTTGGTTTGTATGATAAGATATGCCTATTTGCATTTTGAACCTCAAGTTATTATCAATGGCCAGTCCCAAATTGCGCACCTCATCTACAAAGTATCATTATTTATTTTGATATTTAGTAGCCCTTTAATAATTTTACGAGGACCAAATAACATGACAGATGATTTATGAGCATTTATTGTTAATGAGTGGCGTTGAGATTTTTTAACTAGATCAATTAGATCACAGTTAATGTTATTTTCAGCTATAAGGATGTCATCAATATTAAATGGATAAAGTAGCTGGGTATCATCTGCATAAAAACGATATTTTAGACAGCTATCAAGACAGGATGTATAAATGCAAAATAATATTGGACCCAGAATAGAACCCTGGGGAACACCCGCAGTAACTTTGGAAATATCAGAAAATTCTTCATCAACCCTTACCATTTGTAAACGATCTATAAGAAAACTAGCAATTATTTTTACAGCATATTTACTGATACCTACATAATTTAACTTTGCTATAATGTTTCATCATTAATAGTATCAAAAGCCTTGCTGCAGTCTAGTAATATCAGAGAAGTTTGAAGCCTTTATCAGAGACATAAATTATATCATCTAAGACATTTAGCAAGGCAGTTGAGCAACTATAGTTAGGTCTGAATCCTGACTGTGTAGAAGGCAAAAGTTGATGAGAATTTATGTACATTTCAATTTGTTTCTTCAGAACCCGTTCCAATAATTTTGAAAGTTTCGGCAAAATACGAATTGGTCGTAAGTCTTTGAAACATTTAGGACAATCAATTTTTGGTAAAGGAATTATTGTTGCCGTTTTCCATATGTTAGGAAACTCTGCCCTCTCTAAACAACAATTTATAATATGTGTGAAGTATGGAATGATATAAAGACAACACAGTTTAATCCTAGAAATTTTGATACCATCTGCAAATAAATGCATACGCTGCTTGCAAAAAATCTCATTAGTGCAGTTTTCTCAAAAAAAAGAGTCTAACTTTAAACGATCTTGGTAAAAGTTATTATTAGTAGTTTGTTAATAGTTTCTTCTTTCAAGTCCTTTGTCCTGTCCATCTGACGTTGTCGATCATCATAGAAAGTGCATAACTGTCTTGTGCTATATGCATCAGTTCATCTACAGATCTTATGCCAGTCCAATTACGGATGTTTCTCACCCACGATCGCTGCTTCTTTCCGTGTCATCTGCGTCCTTCAATTTTACCCATCATTATTCGTTGTAGTAGCTGGTATTTTTCGCCACTTAGTACATGTTCTAGTACATTTGATCGCCGTTAGCACTTGCCTTTCAGTTTTGGCTCTTCGAAGTACTTCAGTGTTTATTGCGTAGTTTATCCATGGCATACATTGCATTCTTTTATGCAGACAAATTATACCTGTTTTGTATATCTTATTAAATAACGTTAGAATTAGATCCGTATTTCTTTCATTCATTAGTTTTAGTACATCCATTGGTAGTCCGTACGAAACACTCGCTTTTTATTTTTGAAAAGTGATAATCTGGATCTTCTTGTCTTTTTGATATTGTGATATCTACTCTAATGTCTGTGCAGATTTATGTAATATATGTTTTACCATATTTTCTGGATTTCTGTTTCACAATCAGTTTATTATTTCGATCTACTAGTGTCATGGCACTGTTTTCTGTATTGTTTTTTTTTTTTAATTTTACGTGTTCGTTGCAGTAATTGTGCAATTCGTTCAGCTCCTCGATTTTCTTCCATTAGATTTCTAGATTTCTTTTCTTATAATCTTTCGCAATGTTCTATATCAAGAGATGTTGTTTTTTCTCTTCTTCGTTCTTCCATTAGGTATAAAATATGTTTCGTCATCCAATTTCCTTTACTCTTTCATGCCGTCCTATGAGTTTTAAGATGTCTTCTTCTTCTTGTCTCTATTATTGTTTCCTAGACGTGTGAGATAATTGTTTATTCCTTCTGATACTAATTGTTTGATGTTTCTGATATTAATTATTCACTTTTTTATTTAAGCACTAGATGTACATTATCAATAGTGTCTATGTGTCCATTATCAGCAGTTGACTAACAAATTTTTCCAATGGTCGTAATGATGCTGCAATTTTTTACAATAAGAGGTGGTGGCGGTGATTATTTAATGTTTAGTTATATGAAGAGGTTTTCTTAAGGGTCTTCTTTTTGTAGTTTGGAGGTTCAGTTTAATCTTGCTTATTAATAGATTATGGTTTGAGCCAATATTAGCATCTGGGTAGATTTTAATCCTTTGTTTGGCATTTCGAAATGGCTTTTTAATTAGTAAATAGTCTATTTGGTTCTTGATTGGTTGATTTATCATGTTCATTATGCGGAGCTTTCCATGTATATAATCTACGTTTGGGTGATTTAAACCAGATGTTGGTTATTATCATTTCGGTATTATGTTTAATTAAAAAAAGAATTAAATTCCAACAAGATCCTTAACACACCGTCATCAGAAGAAGAAGAATCATCAAGGACTCAGATACCCATTGCGAAGATGCAGGCTCTGTAGACCATTAATGAAATTGAAATGGAACTGATTTGAAGATACTCGAAGGTGGAAAAGGACGAAATTAAAACGATAGAGGAAAAACCACTCAACGAAATTATTCAACGATTACTCAAACAAAGTAAATTTGAGAACAATTTTGGATTATGATTGGTAACAATAGACAAAAATAACTACAGCCAGCAAATGGTACTAAACGTTCACATCATATAAATGTTATATATTCTTTAGACAAAAAATAAATAAACAGAAAGGTTCATTGCCAAAAAGAATAAAGAGAATAAATCGTGAGAAAACAGGTCCAACGTAAATCACAAGCTTCTAGTTAACGCTGTCTTATTATTAGTTATTATTCAGCACTACGGGGCTGCAAGAAATACTAATAATCACAGTACCTGCTGTTTAGCAAACTGAACTAATGAAAAAAGATCACAAAAATATGAGTCCTCTTTTATATTCTTCTGATATCTTTTACTTTTCTTTTTTTTGGCTTTTAGGCCACCATGAATACTTCCACAAGGTTTTCTTGAGCAGAAAAAGAAGGCCGTAACCATCGGTACTATGCTATGTATGCAACATATTTATTTTCGAGTGAAAACCCTCAATGAAGAAAAGAAGTGCGAAGAAAAGTACATGCTTTTAGACAAAGCTCATTCGAGTTATTAAGTAAAGTGTCACGGTGACACATGAATAACTAATATCTTGCGGTATTGATAAGAAAAATGGTAAAAAAGAAGCTTTTAGATAACAACTTCACACTAATAACCACCACATTTACTGATTGACAAGCAGAAGTTGTTGTATTGGACATTATAGACCAGAACTTGTAATAACAGAATTGAAAATGCAACCTCCGCATTGGCAGAAAGAAATGTAAATTCTATTGCAAGACTGAATCATTATTAGGGCACATAATCGTAAAGGGCGGATTCCAATCTAATATGAAAAAAGTGATCTTCATTGGCCAAAAAATCTAGCATAACAACTGGAAGTACAGCGGATGTCCTTGTTGTATCTATTTATACATACAGTTATGCCCTAAGATGCATCATAAGTAAAGATAATGATACGCCTTTTGTTTCATTCCTAACATTTTAATTCACCAAATACAATTTTCATTTCCCAAATAGTTGTTTTTCCTTCTACTTTGACAAAATACCTAAGAATCACCATAGATCAAAAACTGAATTTCACACAGCAAAAAGCTTCTACCTATACAAAATTACAACTAGGGCAAACTGTTCGGTAAAATTTATGTAATGATTTGTCGCCATCAACTTGAGTAGGGTAATTTCCTTTTCTCCTACTACTTAACTTAAATGTAACGTTAGGGATCGATTTTTGCTCAAAATCCGTCATCCCTCAATCTTCTACATCTCCTTCTATACCCAAGCGAAAAAAATCCTTTTCTCTACTGCTTACACAAAAATCCGAATTAGAACCTAAAATTCAAAACCCTTTCAATCAAAGCTTATGAGTATGCATTACATTACATGATCTATTGCCATAGAGATAACTGTCGAGACGCAGACTAACAAATCAAGGCTTAAAGCCGATAGCCACTTAATGAACTAAAAATTATAATTTTGTATTATTGTATATATTATTTGTATTTTGTAACAGTCTATTAATAAAGATGTTATATAATTACTATTACTAGTGAAAGATAACTTTATAAATCTACCGACGAGTTTAATATTCGATGATTAGTTTTGATCCAATAGATTTAGATATTCAACTGTGTCCATATCATCATGTTTCATTTAACACAAAACCTTACCTTACCTAATAATCTAGAATCCGTTATATCACAGGTGCGTATAAAAATATCCAGGTCGCGTTCGTTAATGAAGTGAATTAAAAAAGTGCAAGTGACCAATTCCCATTGACGTCAACGGACGACGTCGCCAAGTGGACCAAGTGTCTCTCGGCTTGCTCCCGATCCGATTGGATTTTCTTTTTTTTTTTGCTTTTAATATAAATACGAATCGGAGTCGTATTAATAGCGTCAATTAAAATAGCAGCGCCGGCGCGGACTTCCCAGCCAAAATCCGATTACTAATTTCTGCTTTCCAATCATCTGCTGTGGTCGAAAATAATAGAAAAAAATAACGCACACACAAAGCAAACAGTTCTGGTCAAGTAGCTGCCCGGTAAACGCGCGGATTATGAACAGATCCGGAAATAATTTAGTGTGACGGCGTCGCGCAGGTGTGACACGTGATGGAGGCGATTTAGATCTAGGAGGCCGTGATTGATGTACGGTGTAGAGTAATACGTTCTAAAAACAAATCAAACCGTGAGCGATTTTAAACGTTGCAAATGTTGTGTTATTATCTTTTACCGAAGTTTCCGCACAAATTATGTTTTAATACAAATCTATTGTTGTATTAGATGAAATTGCGTTTTGCAAAAATTGTCTACCTAGACTAGGGATATAATCATTGTATATACATCCTTACTAACTTCTTCACGCCACCATTTTATTTATTTACTAAAACTACATGATTTTACATAAATATATTTAGTGGAAATTGCAACGCAAAGAAAGAGAAGAGATTTTTTGACTTAACCTATCTTGGCGATTGTCATATCACTGAGTATACATTGTTAATCTAAATACATAACCTGAGAAGCATATTTCAAATTACTCATAACTAGTGAACAAGTGAAGTAACATACATCAACAATACACTCCTTGCCTTGATTATGATTATTAAAAGATAAACACCTAAATCTCTAAATGCTTCAATATGTTTCAAAGATAACGAATTGATTCTATATGAAAACCCTAAGATGGGATATGGTAAATGATATAGTTGTCTATTTTTTGGCAATTCAGATAATTTAAGTTGGTATAACGAATAATTCTCCAAAATATTTCTTCAATTAGTTTCTCATGTAACTCGTGGTGAAACATTTTGTAATATAGAAATAACATATTTTACGCTCGGTAATGACGTAATTGTCGAAACTAGTCAGATTAAATAAAACAGTGTAACAAACAAAGCGTAAATTGTGTTATTTCTAAATTCTCCAAAAGTTTATGGTCATCCTCGTGGTTTACTAGTTGAAAAACTTTCACGTCATCAACATCTAGTAAGCATTCCACGAAATCAATGAAATCTGTAAGGTCATCAATAAACATAAACAGCTAAACAAGGAGAAAAAACAAGTAAAAACACATATAAAAGAATTCCGGATGTCCAAGAGAATATTTGCTCCCTCAGCGCCATAGAAGAGAAAAAGTTTAAGTGGAAGAACACGATTTGTTATTGTGAACTCCGCCCGTGCTCCTTTCGCCCAAAATTTGACGTATGTTGTTTTTTTTAATTGATTGTTTTGTAATATTTATAATTTTCAAGAAAGGAGACCAAAGATATTTATCTTTGGTTTGGTATAAATAACATGGGTCCAATGTGACCCTTGGGGTACACCAGAACTAACTGCTGCTGTATCATGAATTTTACTCTTTGAGTCCTGATGATTTTAGTCACGATAAAGTCTTAATATTGAAACCTATTTTTCCAATTTGTCTAATAAAATTTCGTCATTTTACCTTTGTCAAAAACTTGAAAAATCTGTGTATATTACACCTACTTTACATTTTACTTCAAATGCGTTCACAATTTTTTTTAAACTGCAACACACTAGTTATTGTAGAATTATCCTTTTGGAAACCGTGTTGATTTTTAGAAATGTAAGATTTAAATGCCTATACCACTTCACTAATTCATGATACTAAGATTTCGGAAATAAGTGTCTGTGTACTGACTCCACGATAGTTGTTAATCTTATTACGATCACAATCTTTAAAAATAGGGGTCATATGAAATTTCCTCTAAGATATATTAAAAAGACTTAAAATGGCCTGCTTAATGAATATAAAGAAATAACTCAATCCCGTATATATCGCGAATTACTCTAAGAGTACAAGTAGCTGATATTTAGCATGTTGCGTTTCTAGATTGTTAAAATATAAGCTTCAAAGAGGTTAACTATAACCAATTCTTTCTCAGCAGTAATTCCATTTAACTTCCTAATATTTGGAATTCGTTCTTCATATTTTATGTCGTTCCGTCGAGACACTGGAAGAATCGATTTCGAGCTCTTATCTTGGTCAAATTAAATGTAAGGGTTGGTCTATGGCCAAACTACCCTAAAGCTCTTTAGAGATACAAAACACATATTTTGGAAATGAATTGTTGTTTAGCCGGAAGTCATCACTTTCTGCATTATGGAGACATCTTAACTCTAGTAGAAGGATTGAGGACATTATGTAAAGACAAGCTGAAAACAAATATAACACTGAAGAAAATAAATAGTGAACACAGGAAAGAAAAGGAAGACGATAAATAATTGAGAAGCACATTATGGAACCAGAAAGAGAGATTCAAAATTGTATACAAAAAATAATCTGACGTCCGTAGATTGAGAAATTCTCAAAAGAATCAAATACAGTTGCTATTTACCTGTAATGTTCATTTAATTTTTAAAAATGCAATCCAGTTAATAATATATTTCTAGTTTTAAACTGTCTTGTTTCCTTCTGAAAGTTACTGCTAATTTTGGTATAAATTGTTCTGAAGCGTGAAAATTTTAATCAGAAGTAAAATACTTCAACAGTAGATGAAACCTTTAAATTTCTTTCTTATTACCTGGGAACCCTTTTAATTTACCTAACTCAGCTCTGATTGTCATTTGGTATTGGGTGGGTCATTGGCATCTGTCTCTTCATAATCTTTGTTCACTTTTTTCAGAATCTGCCAGCCTTTGGTCTTGTATGGCCCAGCTATCGCTAAAAATTCTTTAATTTCACTCAAACTATCTATTACTGCAAACCGAATGCTTTTTGCACATTTCTGCCCAAATTTTTGTAGTAAGAGTTGCTCCAAGTAACTCTGAAGTACTTAAGACAAGTCTTTAGTATGTATAGATGGTTCCATAGTCATTCCTGTCAAATTTTTTGCAGTAAAAATAACTCTATGTTTCCCTGAAGTACTGGACACAAGTTTTGACTGTATATACATAGTTAAATAGTCAGTTCTATCCAAATTTTTGTAGTAGGAATTACTCTAGGCGACCCTAAAATTCTGAAGACAAGTCTTTACTGTGTATGCATAATATCATCTTCCCGGATATGTTTATCATTCAACCTGAGATTCGCCTTCTTTCTTGCCAGTTTCTTGAAGACTTATATAGGGTGTTCAGAAAGTAAGGATGAATTTGGTGCTATTTAGTAGTTTGATGTTTATTTTCGTCATAGAGCAGATGATGAACTAAGTAACGCATCCAAGTGATAAAGAGTTATTACAAAAACAGTCAAATTCCCACGGCAACCATTCGTGAATTGCGTGTGATATTCGGACGTAACGTTGCTCCAACCGAATCCTCAGTTCGGAAGTTGATCCAGAAGTTTCAGACCACGGGTTCTGTAACAAATGTTGAGAAAACAGGACGAACGCGTTCGGTTCGAACACAAGAAAACATTGCTGCCGTTCGTGATAATGTGACCGTAAGCCCCAGAAAATCGGTTCGCCGATGAGCCCACGAACTAAATTTATCAACAAGTTTCATGCATGCAATTATTTCAATTTCGACTCTTGTGTAAGTTGAATAATGGAAAGAGACACCGATTTGCTCAGTGGGTTTTAGTTTGAAAGCGGAGAACAATAACTCCACAAAAAGGATAATTTTCTCATAAGAGGCGCACTTCCACCTCAGTGGGTACGTCAATAAACAGAGCTGCAGAATGTATGGTACCGAAAATCCGCGAGTGAATGTGGGAGACGAGATGCAGGAGGAGTGATCGGCCCGTACTTTTTTGAAAATCAAGAAAAACATGTTTTCTGATTTGCTTTTCGCAGTTGTGGATGAAAATAACGATTTTTGGTTTTAACAAGATGGTGCAACATGTCACACATCCCATGAAGCGATTGCTCTGAATAAAAAGTTTCCCCTCTTTGCATGGCAACCAGGAATGGCCTGCTAGATCATGCGATCTTACGCCTTGTGACTTTTTTGTAAGTATTTGTGAAATCAAAAGTATACCGAACAAACCACAAACAATACACCAATTGAAGGATAAAATCCAAAGGGGTATTATCGGCATTCCACTAGATTTTTGTGAATGCGTGAACTTCAATGAACGCATTGCTCTTTTCCGCATAGCCTTATGTGGTCTTATGGAGGATATAATTTTTCATGCAAAAATGGGAGATGTTACTTAATGTGTTAATAGAAAAAAATAATCAATATATGTTGTATGTTCTACCGAACTTTAATATTCGTCCCTACTTAGCGAACACCCTTTAGAAAGTAGTTTTTGCAGAACATTTGTCTCGTCCTTCTTATCCGTTCTTACTTCAATTTCTTCATATTTTCATTTATAAGCTTTTTGTTCTTCTTACTCTCACATGGATTCAGTCAGTAGTTGGGTATTGCATTATCCGCAACAGTAAGCGTCTGTTTAATACCACTTCTGAAGAGTACCATATATTGTTTAAATAAAACACTAGTTTGGACTTTATTCCCATGGTTTCCTTATTGATAAATGCACATTTCGATCACAAACTAACCATTGTCAATAGCAAACTGGTGATAATGGTCATCTAACAAGAAATAAACTGAATGAAGAAGTGCCAAACTAGTGTTTTATTTAAATATAAACATTTCCATGTATTCTTAGAACACAATATTGGCATTTGGTTGTTGGAAGTATCATTTGTAGAGACACTCATCCAAGGATTTGTGCTCTGTGATGATGTGCTCTTGCAGATTCTGCCCGAAGACAAAACTGAGATTTGTTACCAACTTTACTTCACTAGGTTTTTCCGTGTGCAATTATAAGTACGAATTTTGGTAATTTGCCGGTAACATTATTTGAGGTTTTGTTTGCTCCTCCAAAGGGGTTAGTTTATTTCTTAAATGGCTTTCTCTTGATAATGCCTTAAAAAGTGAAACTAGTCGAGTAAATATAGAAAAATGGTAAAACAACCCAATTATAATTTAATTTAAACCTTTATCAATAATGGGTTCAGTTTGCTCGGATTGAATAGGAAATCCTTGATGCTCATCTGAAATAGCTGGAGCGGACGCAGTATTGACACAAAATTGGATATATCATGAGGTTATTGCTTTTCGCCACAAAAGAATGTATCAGGCAGAATCTGGGTGGAGCTAACACCGACATATAAAAACAAACAAATTACACAAAAAAATATTCATAAAATTTTGGGCGAAAGAAGCACAGGCAGATTTCATATTTAAATACATTCTTCAACTCAAACCCTTGAATGCACCATCATGTTATGAAGCTGGCATCATCTTGTATACCCGAAATTATTTTACATTTTTCTTCATTGTGGTTCGTTTGTCCCTTTTTGGAGGAATTTTTAGCAGTTAATGTCAGTATGACAGATATAAGACATATATATGTAAATATCTGCTTCCTCATTATCCTCATTTTCTATAAATATAAGTACACTCCTTTACATATTTACCATCGGTAAGGCTGATGACTTTCATAATAATAATCTTTTCAACTGTAGCACCTTGTGGATCTGCCCTCTTGATTAGTTTGAATGGCCTTCTTTTTCTTCTATGTGCTCTGTTCGGTCTCCCCAACATTGGCCATAACTTCCGCGAATCTATTTCTATCTTTCGCCAGTCGGAATACTTGTTCTGCATTACGACCCCAAATACGAAAATATAACCACAATAATGCCCGTTGATGTATTCATGCGTTTTTATCGTTTAAAATCTAGAAACTGTTGTCATAGTAGCACGTTATTTTATTTTTCGCAATTTTCTAAAAAAATCTCTTCCAAACTTCTAAAAGGAAACTTAAGAAATGTTACCTTTAGATTTAGAAATTTATTAATTTCTTGATTTTGAATTCTACAAATTTTATCGGTGCATTCCATGAAAGCTTTTTTTTCGAAATTTCTAAATATTTCCAGCATCTCTTACAAGAGTTTTCTAAAAACTTCTCTTGTAGAAATTTTGTTTTGAATTTTCAAGAAGTTTTAACACCAATTTTTATTTTATCTTTTCGAAAATTTTCAGGAATATATTAAGCAATTTTCTAAGAAAGAAATTCTAGACCTGTAGATCTTGCAACAATTTATCTTTTAGTTTACAATATGTTTTACCATATCTTTCTTTATTCTTATAGAATTTTCTAAAAAATTATCTTTTATTTCATATGTTTAATCCCAAAAAAATCCAGTAATTGCTAGATTGTTGAAATTCTAATTTTGTCCCTTCTCCCTGATTTTTTGTTCAAATCTATAAAAGCTTTACTTGTCTCATTTTGTTTTTTTATTTTCTCTCGACGCAACTTCTCTTCTATTTTTCTAAACCTATTTTTGCAATGTATTTGTATTGCAATTTACAGATTTTCAAATATTTTCAGAAAAAAATGCCTGGAAATTTTTCATTTGAGGTTATTATAATAATCTAGCAAATAGATTTATAGAATAATAATTTAGTTATTATCTCAGAGGTTTCGCAAAAACTATTTTTGAGATTTCTAGAAATTTCATATGTCATTTATCATTGTCTAAACTTTTTTTTTCAATTTTTTTAACAGTTTTCGTATTGTTATTGTTTAAACCATGAATTCTTTTAAAACTGTTTAAAAACATTGACATTTTTTCTTTTAGATTCCTAGAGAATTTATGTAATTAAAACAACAACAATTTTTGTTTTATCTCTCCAATCAGATTGTTTTTTTGAAACTCTTTCTTAATATTTCTATAAAATTCTCTAGTTTCTAGAATTAGAGTATTTATAATTAAATTGATAAGGCGGATAAAACACATTAAATGTTTGCCTATTTTCTCAAAAAATTTCTAGAAATTTTCCTGTAGATTTTTTTAGAACCCTGGGTCTATTTTGTAAAAGGTTTCTAAAAACGTTTATTTTTTATCTTATGGGGCAATTACTCTTCTATGTATCTTGCTTCAATGTAATGGGATTTTACAGGAACCTACTTTTTTAAAGAAAATCTTGATATTTTTGATTTTTTCCACATTATCTAAATTTATGTATTCATAATTATCTATAAAATTTCGGCATATCTTGCTTTATTTTGTCGGAGTTTCCTATAAACATAATTGTTCCAAAAATTATTCTTTAAAATTTCGAGAATGTTCTATAGTGTTTAGCTTTGTTTATAATAAATTTATATATAATTTTGCAGGAATTTATCTTAAATATTTCCGGTATCTTTTGACAGAGTTTTCTAAAAAAAACCTTTCGATATTTTATCTTACAACAATTCTTCCTCTAGTTTACAATATTGTTTTACCATATCGTTCTTTATTCTATTAGAATTTTCCATGAATTTATCTTTATAGGATAATCTTTGGCATTTTATTTCTGCTTTTCAATTCCAAAAATTTTCCAATAATATCTAGATTCCTAAAATTTGAATTTTGTCCATTCTCCTTGATTTTTTAGAAAATTCTTTCGTTCATATTTTGTGTTTTTTTTTACTAATTTTCGTTTCTCCCGACGCTATTTTTCTTCTATTTTCTATAAAAGTTGTTTTCTCGCTTGTATTGCAATTTAAGGAATCTCTTTACAAAAATTTTCAGAAAAATTGCTTGTTAATTTTTCATTTGAAGTTCTTAAAATTTTCCAGCACTCGAGATTTATAGAATTTTAATTAAATTATCTCAGACTTTTTATTTTTTCGCATTATCTAAATTTATGTTTGTATAATTATCTATACATTTTCGGCATATCTTGCTTTATTTTGTCGGAGTTTCCTACAAACACATTTTCTCCAACAATTTTCTTTTAAATTTCGAGAATGTTCTGTAATATTTAGCTTCATTTATAATAAATTTTTATATAATTTTCTAGAAATTTTTTTAAAAAGTTTCCGGTATCTTTTGACAGAGTCTTCGAAAAACACTTTCATGATTTTATCTTACAACAATTCCTCTTTTAATAATTAGAAAAACACGAAAATATTTCGTAAAATCTACAACAAATGAGTCTTATTAAGACTACAAAAACAAATTACTTTTGAAACAACAACTTCTCTAGCTAATACTTCGACAGACATTGAATGATACAAAAGTAATTTGCGTGTTACAAAATAGCAAGGCTATCAAAGCAACACGAGTTTGAACGTATTTCTTTCTGTAAATTCTCTTTTAGTTTACAATATCTTGCTTTATTCTATTAGACTTTTCCAAGAATTTATCTTTGTAGGAAGATATTTGGCGATTTGAATTCTGCTTTTCAAATCCAAAAAATTTCTAATAATTTCTAGATTGCTAAAATTTTAATTTTGTTCATTTCATTGTTTTTTTTTTAAATTTCTTTCAGATTTATAAAAGCTTCTCTTCTCTTATTTTGTATGAGTTTTAAAACTTATGTTCTTTTCTCTCGGCGGAACTTCTCTTCTATTTTCCTAAAAGTTCATGTGTCGTAATTTACAGATTATTTTCAAAAAGTTTCCAGAAAAAATGCTTTAACAGAAAATTAGTTTGGTGCATCCATGTTTAAAATTGTTTAAGCATTGTGATATACCCAAGATTTTAATAGAAAATTTTCCTTTTGAGGTTCTTACAATTTTCTAGCAATTAATCAGTGTAAATATGTGGTCATATGCACTTCTTTTGGGAATATTGCTGTTCTGTGTTTCGTCTTGTCTCCAGCTTTGTAAATGAGAAGTTTAATTCCAACTTCCCCTACTTTGGTATTTTTTTTGCACACTCTACTGATCAATTTTCATATTCTATTATTTTCCTTAATTCTCTGGTTTTTAATAACACTGTTTGTCATTTTGTCCGCTTCTGGATCTTTTTCATTTTTAATTCTTTTGAATGCCTCTTCTACTTCCTGTTATAATAGTGTGAATTCGACATATTTTTATAATTGTGTGTTTTCTCTCTTCATTTGGCTCATAGTCTTGATGCAGTAGTTCTTCCATTCTTCCTGCTTCATTTTCTATAAATATACGCTCATCACTTCTGTCATTTCTTAAGTTCTTTAATAACTTATAGTATAATAAAAAATACTTATTAGTTTGTCTGTAAACCTATGTAGATGCCTCAGCAATCAACGATAGCTTATAGTACATAATTTTTGTCATTTTCTTCTATGTTGTTTACAATTTTTTTCATATCCTTTTTATTCAGTATTTATTTCCTTTGCTTTAGTTTTCTCTTGTATTTAATATGCTCTACTATGGTAACTTGCTGAAGAATTACATTTTTTAATGAAATAGGTAATATCGCAGAGATTTTAATATTTTTTATTGTTATGTTCCTTGAGCAGATTTTCAACTTCCTGATATGTATTTCGAAATTTGCAGATCTTTATCAAAGGTTAAAGGAATGAAAAACAGTAAACACCAAATGTTAACAAAAGCTGTCTGTCTGTGTGCTGTCAATTTGTCTTTAAACATGGTGGACGATGTGATGTACTCGTATTTAACTATTGTAGTTCTGATTCAGATTTCTGTGTTAGCAGCAGAGAGATTTGAAATGTCGATTACCCAGATTTAAAAAAAATGACTAAGGTATAAAAGACATTTATTGATAGGAATAAAAGATAGATTCATATTGCAGTTGGTTGGAATGATTATGTAGGGGATAGAGGGGTTGGTTGATTTTAGATAAAGTTCTTAGGGAAAATCCATCTCTAAATTGTATATTATTGATGGTAGTTGGGAAAAGGACATTACTATAGTCAAATAGAGGACAACAAATCATTCTGTAGATATTTACGGACAGGCTATACATGTTTTAAAGATAAGCTTTGGAATAGCTTTGCCCTATATATGTTATAATTGTTGTTTAGTTAAAAGCTGCAAGCTTTTTGAAACTCAGGTTTTTGTTTTTTTTTTGGGGAGAAACCGTTGGATTTGCGAGGATTGAATTTGAAAATACTTACACGAAAAAAGTTATTTTAACCACGGCATCATAACCATCGCATAAACTGTCGAAATGCGTGTGCTTATTGCGCGCATGACGTTCAACAGGCGGGCCGGCGTCCAACTTGTTGCGCTCCCGCGCTCGCGGCGTCTAAAAGCGTCGCGGCGTCCCGCTCCGGCCGACGCTTTATGTATTCGCGCCGTTTTATAGTGTGTGGCCGAGCTGGTGCAAGCGATGAAACGTTGATTGGACGATAAATCCGCTTTCGCTGTTCATGCTCAACTTTTCACGTACACAATTTACTCCCTAACGTCTGCGTGCGTTGCCAAATCTGTTTTGTAATGGTGATTATGTCGTTTATGTTTCAATCTTCATTTTTACATAATGTATAATATCGACGTTTGAAAAATAATGGCTATTATTAAGTCATTTTAATCATGTTAATTTCCTTTGATGTTAGTATAAAGCACATTGCAATAACTTTATCAGAACTTTATCAATGTTTAGAAAGTTGTGTGAACTAAAATTAATAATATATTGTATCAGCAAATAGGATCTCCATTAAGTTCACTTTTAGCTGATTTATTCAGGGCCAATATTGAAGAACAGATTTACTCACTAGAGTTTGCTAAAAATCATTTTGCTTTTTTATTTTCCCTATATAGTATGTATAGTGTAAGAATTGTTATATATCCTTAACGAGCAAACTGAATTAACCTTTTCGCCACTAATCTGGTAGAGTCCTCCCGAGATAATCTGCGAACAACTAGCGACAGGTATATTCCCTCACCACAAAATAGTATTAATTCAAAACTTCATCAATTTATAATTCACTTAAAAAGACGATAACACGCCGAAACTCGAGTCGTGTTGTATTATTTGATTTATATAACATCTCTGCTTGTTATATAACATTTTTAAAATAATTATTTGTGGCGAATTTTTGAATTGAAAGTAATTAGTTGTTATAAATAAGTTTTTTAGATTTTCAAATGGTAGTTTCTTCATCAATTAGAATTGTTCCATCAGATAGTAACCATTATAGACTATTGAAAAGAGCATATTTAAACAAATACATAGGATATTATATTTAATTTAAAACAATAATAAATATATATCTCTGTATTAGTCTTTAAGATTGATTACTTGTAAAAATTGTAAGTTTCGAAGGTAATAATTACTGTACCTAGCACACTAAATGAAAGGATGGATGGTATTCCCAGACGATGATTAGTTAAGCAATAATTTAAAAATAATGATACCTTTCGAAAATGTATGATGAATGATTGTTTTCGGAGAAATAATAATCCACACGAAACAAAGTTACATCGTAAATATTTAATGACAATTTAGAGTAAAACATGTTTATAATATAGAAGCATAATCTAAATAATGCCATTTTTTGTTTTTTGCTATTAAATGTTTTATCAGTATTGCTGGAATGATACGGTAAAGTAGGTTAAGGTTTCAAATATATTTATTGTAATTTCTAATGGCTGAAACTGGATAGTTAAATTAAATAATAGATACAAAATCGTTTTTTTAAAATTATATATACAAACATCGTTATTGATAAATTGTTACATAACACAAATAATAGCTATTCAGGCGATCATTTACAATTACACTTTTTGGACGCAATATTTGTAACGTTACAAGTGAGTGTGCAATTCGTGATTTATTGTAAAAATTTGAAACAAATGGTATGGTTATTAATAGACAAAGAATTGCAGATGCCATTCAGATAAAAATATTGCTCGTATAAGTAATAGTGTGCAAGAAGAATCAATTACGTCAATGTGTTACCTTCTATAGCAATTGAATCTTTTATATGACACCACGCTACAAATTTTCAAAAAGAGCTGCAATTAAAGTCGTATGAAATTCAGCTGATACAAGAACTTAAAAAAGCATGCCACTAGAAACGCCGTACAATGGCGAATTAGGTTACACAAAACAAAGAAGTGGATGCTGATTTTCACCAGAAAATCAAATGAAGCGAGCACGAGTTACAAACGAAGTTCTGCGACGAGTAGGTAAGGTTCACGAACTTTTGATACAATAAGAAGAAGAAAAGTAGCTTATCATAAAAGGTAAAATTGAAGGAAAACGAGGAGTACAGAAAAAAAGGTATCCTGGTTCAGAAACATAATACAATGGACTGGAATGAATTATATCGGTGGTCTGATTCGTACACTATAGCCGAGAAGAAATTGATCATATCATAAAAGAAGAAGATGAGGACCATATTCATCTGTATGAGTATATGAATTGCCAAAATTGTCACATCTGGGGTAGTGAAACTCCCAATGATATCAAAGAACAAAAAATCCAGAAAATACACTGTTTGGTGTACCCTGTATTCTGAAGGAATAGTTTTTCAGTACTTTTTGAGGACGAAGCTGTTAGTGCTATTATATTCTATCGGGAGAAGCTAAAAAACTTTTGTTTCGATGAAACCAATGATTTGAACTTAATTTGTGGTTTCAACAAGATGCCACGTGTCATATACCACCTGAAATAACTACTTTAATTGACCAAATTTCTTGGTCATGTTACCTCTCAAAGGGGCTACGTCAATTTTCCAGCGAGGTCTTGCTACCTAACCCCACTATACTTTTTCCTTTGGGGCCATTTGTCGACAAACCTGCTACGATTTTAGAAATAAAAAAGAACATCAGATGTTGAATTACTGAAATCGAATCGCATTTATTGGAATTTGTTACGGAAAACTTAACTTAAAAAATAGTATCATTTCGTGGACATCATATTTCATACATAGCAGCCGCAGACTGTTTCTTGGTACTTCAATGTATTTTCTGCTAAGCCTCGTTCTTGGTGAGTGGATGATTTTTTTAGCGACTGCATATTTGTTAGTTTGTAGTCATTCCTTATTGTATTCTTCAAGGGAGAAGGAGATATGATTACTTTGTTTTAACACTTTATTTAAAATTTCGCGTAACTATAGTTTCGACTAACAGCTAGGCATTATCATACATAAAGTGTTTTAGGCATTATGTATTATTTATTTTATCAAACAAAGTAACAGAAGGATTATTATACATAAGAATAATCTAAAGGAATTTTGATCGTATTTGGAAAGGCTTGAATTAACTAACTACATGTTATTCCATTCTCACCCTCTATTCTTCTGTTATTTGTTGGTCCATGAAGACTTTCTTGATGACAATTTATCAAATTGTTGGCCAAATATGGCCTTTTTGCCCTAAGAAGGGATAATTATTGGAATCTACGTGTCATTATATTTGACAAGCTGTTAGTCGAAACTATAGTCAAGTGTATTTTTAAATAAAGTGGTAAAACAAAGTGATTGTTAAGGTCTTTCCTTCAAAACATCCAATTTCATTTCATTTCTTTTTGTGCTTTTAAAATATTTCAACTGTTTCTTTGAATTATTTTAAATTGTTTTCCTTTTCATTCAGAATTATTTAATTTTTTATTGTTTTTGTTTAAAATTTTTTATCAGTATTTAAGTAATTTTATATATAAGTACATGCGTTTTGTGTAATTTTCAAAAATTTTAATTGTTTTCTGGAGTGTAATTAGTTTTAGAAATTTTGACCATTTGACACTTGCGTTTATACTGAATTGACAAATTTGAATAATTTTTTTAATTCAGTGTAAATATGGATTACCACGTAGTAACGGTCGTAACCATTCTCTTTACTTGCATTTGTGTTGTTGAGCTTTAATCTGGTAAACATGTTAGTGGTATTAACCATAAAATAGAAAAAATACGTAAATAAAAATTAAGTGCGGATTTATGGAAAAATAGATGCAAAAAAGGCAGAAAGACCTCTGGTCGATAGCCTTTTGACGAACTAACTAACACATCATCCATTATTCATTATTTAAATGTAAATATGTATAGTTTGTCAATAAAAATGTGTATTATTATTATTAGATGCAAAATTAATTTGAAGTTTGATTACTCTTAACTTTAAGACAAACAAATGATAATATGGAGTTCAATTGCAACTAATATTATCAATTTTATTAATTTAATTCAAATTGTTCTCTAACATTAAATAATTTATTCACAAAACAACGTAAGAAAGCAAATACGAAAATAAAGTAAATAATTTAGAAACACGAAATATTATTACAACAATTTGCTCTTACTAAGCCTACAAAACAAATTATTTATTAAAAATGTTGAAATGCAATTTTTGTATTAAAAATTGTTCAACTTCCAAATCCTAAATTTCATGTTAGAAAATTCAATTTACAGTCATTCATTAATTATTTTTCTTCCTAATTTATTCATGTGATAAATTAATGAATTTCAAGTTTCCTCTTTAGGAGAGTTTTTTTTAACTACATCTTCTTATTGACTAATTTGTATTGCCTTTGAGAATTTTTGACAAAAATACTTTTTTGAAGTATTATTTTTAAAAGTTTACTGTCGTTTCTTTTGGAACATTTTTTTAAAATGAAAAGTGTAAAATAAATTAAAATATTTTTTATTTTACAATGTTTTAAACTATTCAATTAATTAAACAGAGCTACACTCTTGATGGAACGAGATATGTAAATTCAATGGGGTAAAACACTTGTTAAGTTCCCCAATATTTTTATTTTCAGTTGCCTGACACGTGTTTCGATCATTCCTGATCATTTTCAAAGTACAAAATAATTAATTAATATTATGGAACTTAACAAGTGTTTTACCCCATTCTTATTCAGAAAATCTATCTCGAAAGTTTTTATACCTGTCCTTTGCCAAATTTTACAAATAATGTGTTTAGGTTTGTTATTAATAAAACTTCAATTGTTTTAAAGATTAAAATTATGATTTTCCGTTTGTAAGTGTTTCTAGCATATTTTCAGTTATGATTTTGTTACTATTACAAATAAATTTGTTGAATTTGATTCACTTGGAGGCACTTGGTTGTAAAAATCGAAACTAGTCGGAATAAATCTTAAAAATTGTGAAACCAACCAAGTGCCTTTCTATAAACAACCCTTAATATTACAAATAGATTTTAAGCAAATTATTTTCAATTGTATTCTAAATAATTTTTAGTTTGTATAAATTTATAATTTAAATTTTAAATTGTTTGTATTTTTAAGCTTATTGTAATTTTTAAGCCTGCTGTTATAATAATTTGACTTTATTTTTGTCTTTAATACCTGTTAAAAATAATAAAATAAATATTAAATTATTGTTGCCTCTCAACAACAGCAATGGACTGTTTTGGATTTCATCAACGTTGAATATAGGCGAATTAATTATGTTAAAGACAGTTTCACAAAACTAATTTCATCCTGAGAAATTTTCCACTATTTTAGAAAGTTTTCAATTATATTTAAACAAAAATTAAACGTCTCATTATAAAACTGTCTTTATTTAACCAAAGTTGCAGCTATTTTTAAGCAGATTTTGATGTCAATTTCTATCACCTGAGGTATAATCTGAGTATAGGAACACATATATGTAAATTTGCATGGGCAGAATTTGTAGAGAAAACCTTCAATTATTTTCTTCTTTTCATTAGGTATATATTTGAATTTCAACAGCATAGCGCATTTGATGACAAAGAAACAAAATTTCACTTAAAGTTTTAAGCATTCATCAGATGTCATCATAAGCAAAATTTTTATCTTTTAAATGGTTATATACACAACAATACTTCCTCTATATATTCTATATAGTGAAAGTAAAAGCGCAATGTAAAATGCATATTTAAAATTAACATAGCTTTGATTGATTGTTGAGGCACTTAGGTGTTGAAAGAAGAAGAAGCCACAGCGTGTTGAAACATATGTAGTGTTTAAAATAATCCAAACTTGGAAATCTGTCAGTCTCGTTATCTCAATATAGCTTTAATTTCCGGTCTACAACCTGTTCCTCTCTGGGAATTCTACAAAATAAAAATAAAAATATTATACTTAATTAGTCAAGTTCATAGTTCAGTAATTTTAAATTAGAGCACTTGTTATGCTATGTTTAGAACATGTGTTCTAATTTAAAATTATATAATTTCGTTTCATCAAGAGTTCTCTAGAAAAATTACCCAACAAAATATTCTTGTTTATTGTCACATTAAAAATGCATAGCTCTTTCAGCCCTTTGCAAGCTTGTCATTACTTTTATGCATAATATGGTACAAGTAATCCCCTTATTAATTTCTTGTGGTTCTCACTGCAACAGTGAATTCCAGTTGTTTTTCCAACCAAAAAAAATCTATCAAAATACAAGTTTTCAGATAAAATAAAACTATATGAATACGGTCAGAATTGTATTTCTGTTCTGAAGATGATTCACTTTCAAAATGGAAAGTGTCTGCTTAAATTAGTTTGTTCTATTTGGACTGTGAAAACGAGACTACTTAAGAGACTGTTGTTAATTTTTTGATATATAATGCAAAACCAAAACTAAATACATACCTTCTTCCTTTTCTATGAATATGAATATGTAATTAGTTTTATGTTCCTTTGTTAGTTTTCTTGGGACCCACCTAGCACAAATCTTTTACATTTTACAAGATATAAAATTATACTTTTTTAGCTAATTAGTCAACTCCATAATTGATACAAAAGCTTATTTATAAGGAAATATGTTGATCCTGGCTCAAGTATAGCTCTATTCTCTAGGAAAGTTACCCAACAAAATACTCTCGTTTACTGTCAAAATAAAAATACATAGTGTAATGTATTTATTAATATATTTATTTATTTATTTATTTATTTATTCTGCTTTACATGCCTACTTAAAGAAATGTTCTAATAATTTATATAAATTTATAATAATAATATAATAACACGTAGCAATTTGGAGCAGAAGACATGCGGGCGGAGTTCACGGGGTGTTCTTCCACTCAGACCCATAAGACTAGATGAAGGCATCTTCACCAGTAGTATATTTTGTCTATTTAGACAATATTTTAGCCATTACTGGCTTCTTTATGCTCATATTATATGAGAATATTTATGTGACGTGACGTTTTGTGTCAATGTCAATATTTTTACTTGTAGTTCTCACAGCAACAATGATTATCTCTTGTAGTATCTCAAACGTAACCAAAAAATCTCTCTGAATTCAAGTTTTCAGATAAAATAGATCTGTACTAATATGTTCAGAATGGCATTTATATTCCAAAGATTATTCACTTTCAAAGTGCAAACTGTGGGTATGAGGCTACTCAAGAGACAGTTATTAATTCTTTGATAATACGATCAGAATAGCAATCCTGTTCCGAAGATTATTCACTTTCAAAGTGGAAACTGCTTGTTTTTTTTTACTCAATACTCAAGTTATTAATTATTTGATATACAATTCAAGACTAAAATTAAATACGTAGGCTTCTTCTCCAACTGTGTGTAAGAAGGAAGGAGATGCATTCTTAAATTGAATCATGACAGGTTTATGTCACATTACCTGTCATATTTAGTTTATGTTTCTTTGTTAGCTTTCTTGGGACCCACGCTGACGATGTTTTAAAAATCGGGAAATTTAATATTGAATTGACGAGGCATATAAATAATGAAACTCCATAATACGTTGAAATAAAACAAAACAGTTGAGAGGGTTTCACATTTATTGTTGAACACTGCAACATGTTTCACCATACAGTAGCTTCATCATTGAATACTGAATTATTTTAATGTAATGCAGTTGAAGTTCCTGTAGTGAAACATCTGCTCTGACGAAAGACTTCTGCCTTTTGTTAATTGATGATTATGCTTGGAAAGGCTTGAACGTTTCTTATTATAAAAACATCAGTTTTTGATTTGCGTATACCATTTTCCTTCATTTAACATATCTTCTTCATATTTCATATATTTTTACGAATTACCGTTAGATTTCAGCAGCAGATTATGTTATTTATTTATTTTCAAACATCTAATTACAGTTGCATCTTACTAATAAAGTTGGATGCATATTTTTTCTACTTCCTCTAGCAACTTGAAACTATCTGGTAGATTGACAAAAAAACTAGAAAATACTTGAACAGAATTAAAGATAATAAGAAGAACACGAAAATATTTCGTAAATCTACAACAAATGAGTCTTATTATTAGTTAAAATTCTACAACGTAAAGGACTTTAATATATTTTTATAATTAGGTTTAAAGATTATAGATAAAGCTGTAATTTTTTTATTTTTAGAAACACGTTTGTTTTTGAACCAGTATCCATCTGCCTGATTAAGTCACTGCTTAGAGTAATAATTGTTGCAGTGTTTTCAAAAATAAATCTGTTTAATTTGAAAACAAATGTGTTTTTACCTTATAAGGGTTATAATGAATCGAAGTATCATATCCAAAAGAAAAGAAACGTTGTAGGTAAGACACTCCCTGTCATTGGTCCTCATTTTAAAAATGACTTTCATTAATATATATAAACATACACCTTTTTTATGTAAGAAAATGTACATTAATCTTCACAATTTTATATTTCATTTAAAGCCAAATAATTATCCACCTGAGGTATTCCAGTCTTTGGATTTCCCATTGTTTACGTATTGAAATATTGCCATTTCTATAGAAATCCTTCAATTTGAATATACGTCAGACTTCAAATTAAAAAACAATGTAATCAGTGACCTCAGAGTATACATGCAACATTCTAGCATATACACATACGTAAACATAAAAATTTCTATGTTGCTGGTAACATGTTTTAATGAGGTTTCTAGCAACGTCATCGCTTATGTGGAAATTTTGGATAAGCAATGTTTAATTGTACAAACGAAAATACTTTGTAGGATATGTTCGAAATATTAGAGGAAAAAATCGAACTTCCTATTATAAATTGTTACAATTGTAATAGGAAGTACGATTTTTTCCTCTATTAATACATACTACCTATTAGAATGGATACAGTATATCAAAATAGAAATATTAATAAGTCATATATCGCAAATAAACTATTACTCTTCCTTCTACCAAAAAAATTTAAAACAAGATTTTTATTCATAATATACAAGTTTTAAGTAACATAAAGCGTAGATGAGGCTGTTACTTAATAATTTAAAAATACGAAAACATTTAATAAACCTACAACAATGAGTCTTACTAAGATTACAAAACAAATTGATGATTTATATACATGATGTCAAGTAAATATGTAAAAAAATCAGTGAAAAAAACCATGTATTTCTCAATTCTTAGCCTATTATTAAGGTGACATTTATTGCTTAAAGCCTTGCACTAAATTTCCCTAATTGCGAGGATACACCACTAATAATTATAGGAAACTATCGACAGCGATAGTGATAACATCATAATGTTAAGTATTGTATTAACAACAGCCTTGGACTAGTTTCAATCTACAGGAGTTTCAAAACTTCAAGAACAAATAATTTTTAAAACCTCACACTACACCAGAGCTTTTATGTAACTTAACTTGACAAGCATGAATGAGAATTTGTTGGACATCATCTTAAGTTATTATTGTTTGTAAAGAGCATACAGCAATATATAAATTAAAAATTGTAATTCCTAAGATAAACTACAGTATGTTTTTGTTAAAATATTAGTAAAAACAACTTTTCCCGTGTAGAGGAAAAGTTTAAAAGTTTACTAATATTTATTATTAAACTTTACGTTGGTAAAAAGGTAGGAAAATCCAGCATAAATAGCGTAGTAAATTATTGCATTATTAGAACACAATATTATATCTAAGCATTTAACATTCTTCCACTGCATGTATAAAAAAATAACAATTATTTCTCAGATAATGGCAGTAAATCAAGCAAAATTTTCACCGGGTATTTAAAATATTTAAAAAACACGCGTCACATTTAATGGACTTGGCCAATTTGGAAGGAATGTAACGTTTAAAAATGTCTGTAATAAAAATTATAGCCATTCATAATTAACAAAAATTTTGACGGATATTACATAATTTTCAAATAATTTAGATACTGTTTCTGTTTCGGTATTTAGGTATAATTAAGTTATTAACATTTTTTTAAAATTTTTTTAGCAAGAAATTGTAAATACTTTTATTATCTATATTATTAGCTTTCTTAATAACAATGCACTTATTAACGTTACAAACAATATTGCTTTAATTAATCATTTATTTGTCAAAACTAAATGAAGTTAAGTTAAGTATACTGATACAATATTAAGGGTTATTTATAGAAAGGCACTTGTTTGGTTTCACAATTTTTACGATTTATTCTGACTAGTTTCGATTTTTACATCATTATCTATTATTCCTAGATAATGATGTAAAAATCGAAACTAGTCGGAATAAATCGTAAAAATTGTGAAACCAACCAAGTGCCTTTGTATAAACAACCCTTAATATTAAAAATGTTTCACCACGTGATAAACAAGAACCAAATTCAACAAATATACTGATACAAGATACCCTATAACAATATTTTTTGAATAACTTGTCACTTACTAAAAAAAATGTTATAATTTATAATTTTTTACCATATAATTGCTTCATTAAGAAGATAATTTAAAAAATAATATATATTTACATTTTGTCTTCGTACAGGGAAAGTTTTTAGAAAAAAGTTTCAATGGAAATTTGTTTTCGAATTCCTATAAAACATGTTAATAATTTTTAGAGACAAAATTTTTTGTGTCTGTGTGTGTCTATTTGTATTTTAAGAATCGCTAAAGATTTTGAACTAAAACTACAGACAAAGCTTTATTTTTTTATCAAAGGATCAGATAGTTTTTTGGTAAGAATTTCTGAAACAGATGTTTCTACTATGTTCGTTTTTTTGTTATTCTGGATTTATCTTTAAAATAACAAAAAAACAAATCTAACTTTTACTTAAACAGTTGTTTCACTAGTATTTTGATTTTTGGAAAAATAATAAGCATCTTATTTTATTTTTTATTTCAAAGATGATAAACAAAATCCTAGTTTAAGTTACTAGGACGCAACGACTATCAGTAACTGAAACTGAAGCGTATATTAGTGGGCGGGTGGCCACTATCCCACCCTCCAATCAATAGATCATACTTAAGGTAGGCGAGAGCCGGGCAGGTGGTTAACACATGCTCCACTGTCTCGTCCTCTTCTTCACATGCTTTACATATGGGGGTTTCCACCAGACCCATAGTAAATAAGTGTTTTCTTAGCTGACAGTGACCCGTAAGCATAGCTGTGACAGTCGCAGATATTATTCAACTGTTTTCAGATTGGGTGAGCGCATTGCTTCCTTGGCCTGTCTGCAGCCTGAGGTATTGTCTCAACGTTATTTTAGCATTTTGAGAGTCTTTTGTTTGAGGATGTCAGTTAGGCATTTCAGTGTTGGCGCGATCGTGGGGCCCGTCCGTGGCTCTCACTGAGAGCCGAACTAGCCAGCGCCAGCTCGTCTGCCTTGCTGTTGCCTTTTTCATTATTGTGTCCCTTGACTTAGCGCAGCTCAATACTGTTTGATTGTGCTGCTTGTTTCAGGGTGTTGACATTCTTTAACTAATTTCGAGGTGATCTTGTGACCACTCACTTCTAGTGTTGCTGCCCTACTGTCTGTAAGGATTTGGATGTTCCTATCAGGGATGTCACGGTGTAGGATTTCTTTTGTCCCATAGGAGATGCCAACGATCTCTGCCTGCAGAGTAGTTGTGTGGTTCTCTAGGGATATAGCTCGTGATAGGTCCATTTGTTGCGAGTAAATACCCGCCCCGGATCCTCTTTTGGTTTTAGAACCAAGGATGTAAATTCAGAGGGTTTCCCCACCCTCTACACTCCCGGTTCCTTTTTTTTTGTCGATACATTGTAGGGCCTATTGAAGACATAGCAGGGTGGCAGATTGTCCGTTTTCCTTCCAATGAAGGTTGTCTTCTTGACAGCCTCCTCTAAGAGGTGACAGTGTCTACCAGCCCTGCCTCCTTTGTACTAGAGTCCAACTGAGTTTAGGCGCAGTGCTGCCGCCGTGGCCAGCTCCTCTACGTATAAGTCGAGAGGTGGAAGGCAGAGCATTGCTCCCATTGCTGCAGTGGGTGTTGTTCGCATTGCCCCGGTCGTGATGATGCATGCTATCCTTTGCAACTGAGTAAGCTACTTTGCTGAAGTTTTCTGTCTGGCTCTGGGCTACCAGACCAGTGCTCCATAGATTAGCATTGGTCTTACTATCGCTGTGTACAGTCAAAGTGCTATCTTAGGAGCTTGCCATCAAGGATCACTCCCCGGTATTTGACGACAATGTCAACTGGGTGTTGAGGAGCTTAGGAAGCTTTAGCTTACCTAGTTTCCTTTTCCTTGTGAAGAGGACCATTTCAGTCTTTGTCGGGTTTATGGTCAGAGATTGGTCATTACACCAGTGTTCAATTATTTTGAGGGCTTCCTGCATCAAGCTGCATATCGCCGTCTCAAATCTACCTATTAGCAGGATGGTTATGTCATCTGCATATCCTATGGTGTGGCAGCCATTGTCGTTAAGTCGCTGCAGTATTCTGTCAACAACTATATTCCACAGGAGTGGTGAGAGTACTCCGCCCAGTGGGCAGCCTTTAGCGACGATCTTTCTGACAGTGGTGTTTCCTACATTTACTGTGACTACCCTATTCTCCAGCATGCTTCTGATCCATTTACTAACTGTGAGATTCACACCATGCGAGGAGAGAGCAGTTTCCATTTGTTTGAAGGTCGTCTAATCGAAGGCACCTTCTATGTCGATTAACACGCCCAAGGTGGACATTTTGTTGTCCAGAGATCTTTCGATTCGGTCTACAATAGTGTGCAGAGCCGATCTCCTCTCTCGAGAATGAATCTTTCGCACAACTTCTCTAACGTTTTCAGGAGAAATGACGTTAGACTAATCGGGCGGTATGATTTGGCTAGTGTATAATCTATACGACCAGGTTTCGGTATGTAGATAACTTTTACTTCTCTCCATGTTAGAGGGATGTATCTGAACGCAATACATGCCCTGAAGATCTTGGCTAGGTGGGCTGATAATATTTCCATCCCCCATTGGAGGAGGGCTGGGAATATACCGTGTCCAGGCCTGGCGTTTTAAATGGTGAGAAGCTTTTGATTGCCCAGGTTATACGTGCCCCTTCTGTAAGATGATCTGCCGCCTCTCAATCCTGCTTGAAGGGGTTTGAAGGTACGGGTTCTGACCAACCTTCATCGAAGGTGTTCGTACTCATTTGTCGTGAGGGATCCTTGTAGATGATCTTTTTGAGCCTTGCAGCTGCCGTGGTAGTTTCAACCTCCTCACAAAAAGATCTCCAGGCTGCTCTTTGTCTTTGTCTTATTAGTTTTTTATAGACTTATTTAATGGTTTTGTAGACCATCCAGTCCGACTGTTGTTTTGATTTTTTGCTTTATTAAAGGATTCTGCTCTTCTGATATGGTCGAGTTCTCCGCACCACCAGGGTGTGGCGTTCCCGGAGTCTTCCAACTTTCTCGCAGGGCAGGAGTCCTTGTATGCTTTTATAGTGAAGTGTTAAAACGTATTTACATAGGCTTCAATGTCTTCTACTGTATAAAGTTGCCGGTAGCTTCGCAGGTTCGCAGACTCTGCGAGAGGTTGTCTGTATAGGCATTCCTGTTCGTCAGTTTCGGGTGGCTCCGAGTTTTCATGAACGTGTGTTCAGAGACTCGGTTTAGTATTTCTAAATTGTTACAAATGATAAATTCATGTAGTGACTCACCTCTGTTGTTGGTGTCCACGCTGCCCCACATGATATGATGTGCGTTAGCGTCGCAGTCAATGACGAGTTGTAGTTTCTCCATCTCCCAGTGTAGCACGAGTTGCTCCATCCCCCTCGTTGGTGCGGAAACGTCGTGAGGGAGGTAAACTGACGCCAGGATGGTGTCTTTGTTGCCGTCTCCTGCTTACAGCCTTACCACTCTGATATCACTGGTGGAATGCTGTGGCATAAGATAGGATGTTATGTGCTTAGGTATGTATGTTAACGGAGGACGCGGAAGACGTCCTTGTGACGGACTGGCAAGGAAGTAGCACCGACGGTACTTTCTGGAACCAACACGCACTGGAGGCGGCACAGGGGTCCCTGGCGAGGCTCACCATTGATTAACAGCCGCAGGCTTCGATTAAACAGTTTCCCGTCTGTGATACTTGCTTGAGCTTCCACGCCACGTCAACGTAGGGGCACCGGCTAGCTGTGAAAAACAAAATAAAGAGCAAGAGAAAGTGTGTAAATTAAAACATGGGGCCGGAGAAGAAGAAAATATATTACAAAAGACAGAAAGAATAGACAGAGATAATATACAATATATACAAGAAGGACAAGAGGCTTGAATCGGCGGAACCGACCAGGCTGACCACCGCTGCTGATGGCAGACGACTGGTGAAGAGCGATGGCAGGAGCCTGGTTTTATATGGTGTTCTTCGGTGACGCGGCTTTGTTTCGGTCACGTAGGCCCCGCAATTCCGGGAACAAGTAATGATTCTCTTCGCCGAAAAAGGGCCCGTCCTATTGTTCCACACTGGCAGCTGCACATTTTGGAAAATTATCTCGTTTGGATTATTTCAATAATGCGGAATTTATGCAAATTATTATTAGGAGCAATGGGTAGCTCGTAAAATGGATTAAAATATAATTACGCATTTGTTACCACGTTCAGGTAACCTGAACGCCGGTAACATGTAGATACACGATCTAGGCTTATTATTTGTGGGATGTGTGAATATATTCCCATTTAACTTACCAAATCCACAAATCCTGGATTTAACAATCTATGGTTCTTGGATGACGGCTATTGTGTCGTACATCGTGTCGAGGTTATACTGTATCACCTTTACGGCTATGAAGGCTCCTCTGGGATGGAGGTGGCGCACTCCTTGCTTCCGCCCGGTGTACCTTCGTTTCCATCGGGACCTCCCCCCGAGGTGTTTCTATCGTGGCTAAATTAGCCAGTTTTATGGGGAGAGTGGAGAATTTATAGCTAATTCTCCCTCCCTTTTCTTTGATGAGCTGGGCATCGTTTTTTCTTAACCCGAAGACAAGTAGGAGTCCCAAGGGTTCCTTCTTCTCAACGTAGAAGACGCACCAGCTCTTTACCTTCAATGCGGCGTTTTGTGCCGCCAACCGCCTCTTTATCAGGTCTATGTCTTCCGGTTGCCCCGGAATCCACAGATGAGCTTTTCGCCCCTTCCCACAGTGGTGGTAGGCGGGGGACTTCGTCCTTGAGCCATTTCAGGGCGGGTCATTATCGCAGGTGATACGTAGTATCTCCCCTGAGTGTTCCCACCCCTGAAATGTAGGAATGTAGTCTGAGGAGTCGAGCAATTTATCCAGCTTCTCAAGCATTGCTTTTTCAACCATTGCTGCCTTTTCTTGGTGATTTTGCCCAAGGGTTGTTCTGGGCTACTTGGAGGTGTCTAGAGGCAGCGTCCTTGTGGCTGGTCCGTCGCTCCTTACTTTCGAGAGAGGTGGATTCGGAGCATTCTTCCTGGAGGATCTCCCGTCTGCCTTTTTTGCCACCTTCCTGGGCTGACCGGTTGATGGCTCAGAGGCAGCGGACCGATTCCTCTTTTTCCGTGCGCTGCCAGTCGCAGCATCCCTTTGCTTTTGGGCATTGGGTTGCCAACCTGTCTTGGAGGGCGCACTTCTTTTCCTGAAAGGGTCTTGGGAGCTTCCTTCTGCACTCGGCTTCACAAATGCGCTTCCTTTTTGGGGGATGCTTCTGTGGGCGGGCTGTTTTTGTGGTGGGTCAGTAGATCCGCCGGCAGCCACTGTTTGTTGCGGGGAATCCAGGGACTCACCCAGATTTATTGTCTTTTTCCTAGTAGTAGGTTGATCTCGTGACTTACCTGCTATTACCGTTGTTTTTGTTATTTTTGGATTGTCCATGCTATTGGACAGTACTTCATTCATACATTCTTTTGGCCACGGAGCCCGCGATGGGGACGTTGATAAGCGATCGCCAGGGCTGCCAAGGGGATATAGTCACCAAAACCGGGTTGCACTCGAACGGGTGCCTGGCACATGTGCTAGGTCCGTTGAACGCCCCTCCGCTCCCAGGGGCTCACCCTGTCGTAAGTCTGACCTTACAACGCAGCCGATTGATCGAAGTGGGTTAGTTCCAACCGCCCGTTTAAGGAGACCTCAAGGCCAAAGTGGAGGGCTGCCGGCTTTACCAGGTTCCCTTTGTCCTCCCTTACGGGTCTTCACGCACGGCACAAACACGCGGGTAGTTTTGTGCACATCCTCGCATCGCGGCAACAACGATGTGCGGTTGACCTGTTATTCGTCTGGATCCTCATATCAGGCCGCATCCCAACTATCCGTTCAGTACGGAGGGGCCTCCCTCTCGACTGAAAAGCCGATTCTCGCCTCAACACTTATAGGACCGTTCAAGCCCTCTCACCAACGACCAACGACAAGGTTCTACAGGTCCTTGAGAGGGTATATTGAAGTTAAAAACAAAAAGTTAAACTATCTATGTGGTTACAAAAATATTAAACAAAATCCTAATATCAACATATCAACACAACTTAAGCTACCTATGATGAGATGGAAGCTATATAGGTTATAGGTTAACATAGGGTACTAATGAGGTGTGTTAGCCTCTCTTGAACTGCGACCTAAAAGATCTATTGTTCTACCCTTAACCAATCACTTCCCAATCAGTACCACGTCCTCCATGAATATTGCTCACTTCTTCGTGGGATAATCGGTCCCTACCGAAGTGTGATGGAAGCTATAATAGTCTATATAAAATCATTAACAACATGTACATAATCTCTGTTTTTGTTTTAGAGAACTAAAATAGTTACAGTGATGAATGTACTAATATACATGCAGAGTGGGTGGGTTTTCTATAGTACTCATTTAATATTTTTTAACATTTCAATTAGCTTCTTGGCCTGAAACGTAATCCCCAATTTATATTTCATTTCATA
This sequence comes from Ontholestes murinus, assembly GCA_963969525.1. Taxonomy (NCBI): domain Eukaryota; kingdom Metazoa; phylum Arthropoda; class Insecta; order Coleoptera; family Staphylinidae; genus Ontholestes; species Ontholestes murinus. The sequence continues at coordinate 18,302,278 of OZ018395.1, forward strand.
TTTTTTTATATAATACAGTGCTCTATTAATTTTTACAAAAAATTACAGTGGTTTTATTTAAATCCATCTGTTGAATACAAAAATAAAGTGAACCTTTATCTCCGCTAAAATCGGGTTTATATCCGATAACAGTAATTGCGGACGAATATTAAATATGAACATTCCTCTACCATTGCCAAATAAATTTGTAGCTGCTCCAAGAATAATATATAATACACACGAACTTCAATGACAAATTAAATTAAATAAATTAAGATAAAAATAGTAGTGAACTTAATATTTGTATTTAAAACATAGTAATAACTGTTGCAACCACTCTCTTTATCAAACATTCAATTATTACAATTATTAGAAGTTTAAAATACCCTTTTCTTCATTCTTTTATTTAAGTACGAAATTTACATTTCAACAGAAAAAAAAACTTTCAATTGTTTATTCTACCATTAAAAACTTATTTTTAATTTAATTTTTGCCTGATAATAGATTACTCCATAATAACGACCACTTCATCATTATCTTTAGAAAATAAATGTTAATTATTAAATTAAAAACACTAACACTTTCTTCACAAATTTTTAGAAAGTATTAGGTAGTGTTTTCAATTTAAAAATTTAATATAATCTTCCCATAACTCGAGAAATGTGTTTCTAAAATAAATGTAATTTGAATTATGTAATTCAATTTCTCATATTAGCTATATATCCCAGATTTTTCTCGGATTTCAACATCCACTTGATTGTCTTAAAACTTTAGAACTTGAAAATATATTACTTCATAATAATAGTCACAACCATCATCTTTTTCCTAGAATAATTTAAATCCCAAAAAATTGATCTTATTTTTGGATTTAACCACTTAATTCTCTTAGAAATTAATATAATCATTAAACTAATAATATTAATATCATTAAAAAAGGGTAAATGAAAATAATTTTGATGTTTTCTTACAAAAATCATTGTTATTATTAATTAGTTTAAGCATTATTTTAGGTTCTTAATTCACCGACCTAAGAGCTATAAGACTAAAATAATAAAATCGTTTTGAAGGTCGGCCAAATAAAAAAAAAATTCATATTGTCTCTGAATAAACTATATAACATACATAATGTGAAACACGGTCGCCTAGATCCAATTTTCGCCGCCTATCTTCCTTACGCAATCGTAAATTAATGCAAGCGAATTACCGGTAGATTTGAGTGCGACGATAAAAGTATTGGATTTTGTTTTCCGCGCCCCCGTTCGATCTTAAGGGGGAGAGCTTCCAAGGCCGGCATGGCGTCCATCAAGAGGTGTCTGTCACACATGTCCGACATGGTCATCAAGGCGTCGATGTCGACGGAGGAGGCTTGGTTGGAGGAATGGCACAGGTCTCTTAAAATAGTTACTAATACGTCTCATACATTTGTCAAATAATAATAATAATAATAATGCTTTAGAAATTACCTTTTACATACAAATTTAAAACATTAATATTATTATTTCATGAATGATTTTCTCATTTACCTCGTGGTGGAACATTGTGGAATAATATATAATAATAATTATTAATATTATTTGCGTATTTGTGTGTATAAATTGATTTGTTACTTTAAAAGATCGCCTCCGTCAATATAAGCGCCATTAATTATATTCCAATGGCGAATGGTACCGGTTATACATCCAATTGCTGACCCGGACTAACGTTGCTGCACTCTCGCTATCGCTAGTTCGGCTACAACTATATACGTTCACCAGAGGCGTATGAACTTTTTTTAAATAAGATATATATATCTGCTTGTAAATTTAATGCTACCTGTTACATTCATATACGATATATACAAAATAGTCCCGACATACATATTGATATAACTATGGATAACGCTTGGCCATAATTATCACAATTTTCAACGCGATTTGGATGTAGAAAACACTTACGAGGAACTTCGTGGTCATCTACAGTAGTATCCCACTAAATTCTACTGACAATCTCATTCAAAGCAGACGTCATTAAATTAGAAAGAGCATTAACGATCATGAGGATGTTTACATGATTAAAATAAAATTTTTGTTAATACTACTGAAATAAATACAAATAACTTTCCAAAATTTCAGTTTTGTAATATAACTTTTTTAAAGTGTCATGATTTTCTGGCACGTAGTTTATTAAGCTTACATTATAGGAATTATAAGATATTTCAGTTTCAATTTAGACATTACATAATTACCAATGAGGTTTGATAAGTGGGCCTTTTGTAGGTTTTTCCATCCAAGTCCTTGTTTCCAAGACATTAGAAAATAATTAGAAAATGCATTGATTATAGCAAGAGGGGACTTTCTGGATGCCTGTACCATTAGATAATTTTATTTCATTGTAGATTCTCGTAGGTGTACGAGTCCCTCCTTCGCCAACCTATCTGCAATACTGTTAATTCTGCTCTTAATTCTTTAACTCAGCATATAGTCACCTTATTGTCACAAACTTTTTTATAGGCTTCGTAACATGCCAGGTAATTTAACTGCTAGGAATGGCTGATATTATTTCGCAATAGTCTGTTCGTTTCCTTGATTTTCTTATTAGAAATTGGAAAGACGTCAACATCCAAACAATCTAATCATTTTTGTGATACCCAATGAAAACAACGACACTTTAAAACAGAAAGTACTGTAAATAAATTGAATAAAAACTACAGATACAACTTAAGGGCGAGGATTTTTGTAAAGTATATCGTCTTGGGAAAAAATCGGGAAGCGACCAATTCTCTTGGAATTTATTAGGGACTGTAAAAAGTCAGTAGTTTTAGCTAAGACTTAACTATTAAAGATGGTCTTCGGTATTAAACTTTAAGAACTCACCTTCGAACTGCAAAAGAAAAAAACCTAAACGCCTATATAAAATATTTTCAATTAATCGTTGGAAATGACGTTTTCAAGCCAGATCAGTTAATCGAATCTCCAAAAATTTAACAAGAAAAACCTGGCAGCCATAGTGCACCAATCACACCAAATATTCGGGAGTTAAATGTGGATAATATGTTCGGTGAGGCTTCAGCTGTCTGTATCGAACAAAAAAAGCAATGCTATTGCACCGAAGCCCTCAGAGAAAAACACCAAAACGTCCTACAATCCGTTAGCGCTAACCACAGCAAATCAAACAGTATCACCTCACTAAATTATTAGATCTTTCAACATATTGTAAAAATAATTGCTTTATATTAATACATATATAAATTATACCAATACCAGATATAAAAAGTGAAAGTAGTGCTCTATTTTAGTTAACATTAGACATTCATTAATTAAACTCTAACCATCAAATTATGCCTAATAACTTTGTAAACTATGTGATTGCAACATAATCATGGATCAATTTATACGAGATTTTAGAACGAGGAGATCATAATTAATATAGTAAATGATCCTAACGGATATGATGCACTCAGTTCGAACAAGCTAAAACATGTAAAACCATTTACTATTTATCATAACAACATTAGAAGTCTTACCAAATATTTTAGTCAGCATCAAACTATCTTAGTAATTTCAAATGTGCCTTAGACTGCATTGTGCTCACAGAAACATGGCAAATTCCTGATATAGAGTGCTTCCAACTAAACAGTTATGTTACTTATGCTACTATTAGAAGATATAATCAAAATTATGGCATTATTGTATTTATAAGAGAAAACAATATTTTTGAGGTTGTAGAGCATTGGTTTAACTAACTGCTTGAAACTGAACATTAAAATCGAAAATCATAACTTGCAAATAATTGCAATTTATAGGTCTCTATCTACTCCCATAGATGATTTTACTACAAATCTAAAAGTGTATCTGAACCAAAACAAAAAAAAAGAAAACACACATAGTTAGTGATCGAAGATACAAATAACATACACAGTCAAGAATACTTAATGTTAATGAATGAATATGGATTTTCTTCATACATAAATACCTCTACAAAAGAAACCATTACATCAAGTAGTGTCATCGATCACATTTTCTTCAGTAAAAATAGCGAATTGATTAAAACAATACCTGCAGTTATAAAATCAAACATTACTACTACACCACAACAATTGCTTTAGTTCTACCATTACTTCACAAATCTAAAACGACCGAAACTATAGCAAATAAAATAGACCGGGTAAAATTCGAGTCGATACTTGGTAAGGAAAAGTGCAGTTATAATGAAATAAATCTAGACAATGCAATCAACAATTTCATTCAATTAATCACGGAAGCTACTACAAATTCTACCACAACAATCAAAAGAAAACAATATACTAAAAGGAAGGAGTGGATCACAAATGGACTAATTACATTTACAAATCTAAGGGACAAATTATATCAATGCGTGAAAACAAATAAAAATCCTCAATTAAGGGAAGAATATAATAAACTAAGGAATTAGATTAATACACTTATATTGAAAGCAAAAAAATGTTTCATTCAAAACAAGTTGAAAATAACTTAATATTCCACCATCAATCTTTGGAATACAGTAAATAAGTTAACAAATAAATCAAAACCTAGCACAAAAATATATACTATACAGAATAACTTAGAAAATAAAGTTATAACGAACCAAAAAGAAATAGCTGAATATTTAAATGAGCACTGCATTAAAATTGGAAATGCAATGGCTAGACAAATGAAAACAACAGATAAACAAAGTTACAGAATACAAAACGGCCAATGACTATTTCTCTCACCAGTAACTGAACTTGAGGTACAACCATTTATACATGAGCTGAAACCAACCAAAACATCGGGTTTTGACAATTTCAAAATAGAAGACCTACAATAAGTTAAGTCGTATATCGCAGCCCCCTTAACACATATTATTAATTCTTGTTTTTGGCTCTGGCCACTTATCAAAATTATTAAAGATAAATAAAAAATAGGTTAGTCGTTTTTTTTTTGTAATAAATACAATATTATATCTTTATCCCAATTTGAGTTTAGGAAGAATATGTCAACTCAGGATGCAATAGCTCACTTTACATCATACATAGAGCCGTTGATGAAACAATTTTGACAATGTCAGTATTTATAAACTTAGCCAAAGCTTTCGATACAGTAAATCATAAAATATTACTCAACAAAATGGAAATTAATGGAGGAGCCAGCTTAAATTGATTCAGAAACTACTTAACAAATAAACCGCAATGTGTTAAAATGGGAACAGAGTACAGCAAAGAACTCTTGGTACAGCAGGATGTGCCACAGGGCTCCATACTAGGTCCTATTCTGTTTAATCTATACATGAATGATCTATTTACAATTCAAACGGAAGGTAGCATAATATCTTTTGCCGATGACACTATAATTTATTATGAGTCTACAAGTTGAAAACAACTGCATGAAAATGTGGAGAATGACTATATTTCAGAATTTCAGTAAAAATCTTTAAACTATAAATACACAAAAAACAAGTTACATGGTATTTACATCCTATGCCAAGTATCTACCAGTTCTCAACCCAATGAAAATTAAACACCAAAACTCAACAACAAGTATTGGCAAAAAAAGTGTAAAATATTAAGGTATTAATAATATAGACAATCACTTTAAATGGGACATGCAAATTACAAACACCTGTAGAAAATTACGAATGATGATTTATACATTTAAACAGCTTGCATACTGTCTATCAAACAAATGACAATACAATATCATGCCCTTGTCCTAACGCAAATTGGGTATGGAGTCATTGGCTGGGGTGGTCTTAACAAAACAAATCTATATCCATTAGAAATTATTCGCAAAAATCATTAAAATAATACATAAAATGCCTACAATATCCTTATACAAAGAGACTGGACTGCTCAATATAAGACAAATTTATACCAAGGCTGTATTAACACATTATTTTAAAGAAAACGATTGTTTTTATCCAAACTATGAACACAATACACGATCGAAGCGAATACAAAATATTTTTACCCCAAGAAGTAGTAAATCTATTGGTACAAAATCTCATACCTACATATCATCTAAACTATATATTAACTAAATAAATCTGTAAACAAATATCAAAGTTAAAAAAATATAAAATCACTCGTTAAATCTCACTGGCCAGATATACAATGTTTATTTCTTGATGAAGTAACTAGAAAACCCTAAAGGGATAAACATTCTTTGTTGTATGTATGCGCTGAGTTATGTTTATTCTTTCCAAGTTCTCATGTTATTTAAGTCACTACATAAAAATCACATACAAGGATATTTCTATCTGATGTACATTATTTATTAGAATGGTAATTTTGGGAGCTCTTTTCTTTGAATTCTCACAGCTTTTGGGGCGACATCATCCTCTACCGTTGTTTATAAGGGATAGCTTTGTTGATCAGTCTTATAGCCATCGCGGTTACTTATTGTCTAATATAATAATAATAAACGTCTTTATTTGCTCAAAACATATGTATGTCCAAAGTTGCTAAGTGCAAAGCTCCCATAATCGCTCTTAGTGTTATTTTTGTGGCTAGTGACATACTTCAAAAAGCGCTTTATTGAAAAAAAACTGCCTTGGAAATAATAATAATCAAATATAATACCGAAAGGGCAATGATAATTTCACGATAATATTGACCAAACTACGAAAGTAGGTTGCTTAATAATTTCTTAACTTAAAGCAAATACACTTGAGGGAACTAGACAAAAGTATCGCAAATTTATGAATGATATAGGTACATTCGGTAAGATAAGTTCTTGAATTATGTAAAAAAAACTTGGAAAACTAATTTTTAACAATTATAGTTTACCCATTCCGCTGATGCGTGTTGACACCTGGAGATCTGTTCAAAATTATAGTTATTTTATTATCAGTAATATTTAATCTAATTGCAGGAGATTAATTCAATAATATCTGTGAATAAAATAGAAATGCGTGTAAGATTTAAAAGCCTAATTTTAATAAATCGCCTTGGCGCGAGGGATGTTACCGTCTCGGTGACATTAAATTAAAGTTTCTGTGGCGTGGGGTATTAAGCAAAAATCTGATTGTTCGCGTATTTATAAGAACTTATCTACACAACATAACGTGTCTGTATTACCAGAAAGATTATTTTTTCTTTTATGATTACTCCACCAAATTGATATTTGAGTCTAATTTGTTGTTCATGAAAATCCTTAAATATTTTACTCCTTCGATTATTGTGAATTCGTCATTCCGAAAGCTTATTGACTTAAAATCTTTGATTTTTTCCTTGTAAACACTACCAATCCAATTTTTGATGTGTTTCTAATATTATTTCTAATGCATGTAAAAAGTGATATACAGGACCAGAATCATTCGTAAATCCATCAAAAAAATAACTGGTACTGTTTACGACGGAACTCAGAAGTTATTGTAACGTACTGTCCTATTTACTATAGGACCTAGTTGCTGAATTACTAGTGGAATTACTTCTATAAAAAGCAACCTCGAGGAGTGCTTTTATCTCAAATGGGATTAACCCAACAACCACAAATTCTATCTAATCTTTCATAAAACACTCAAAGAAGTGACGGTATGGTGTCTGGAAACAGTATGCTGGCGCTCAAATCTTCAATTGAAATAAAAGGTAAACTGAGTTCAGTGTTTAGAAAAACTGCTAACAATTAATATCAAATGATATTTGCTTAAAAATCACAACATCTATAAAGCAGGAACGCAATTTTCACAACCCACTGAAAGAATTGACGTAAGGCTTCTGGAAACAATACGGGGGCGCTCAAATCTTGAATTGAAAATATCGTATACTATTTTCATTGTTTAGAAAAATTTCCAAAAATGAATCTCAAATGGCATTAGCTTAAAAATCACAAAGTCTATAAAGCAGGAATGTATTTTTCTCAAACCACTGAAAGAATTGACGTACGACGGCTTCAAATAATATGGCGGCACTCAAAACTCGAATTGAAAAAAAACGCGAAATAATTTTAGAGTTTAGAATAAGTGCCAAAATTTAATTCTAAATGGGATTAGCTTAAAAATCACAAAATGCATAAACATGAACGTGGTTTTGACAAACCACTTAAGAAATTGACGTACGATGTCTGGAAACAATATGGCGGCGCTCAAATCTCGAATTGAAAAAAAAAACTTTAATCCGAGTTTAGAAAAATTGCAAAAAAATAATGTCAAATGGGATTAGTTTAAAAGTCACAAAATCTATAAAGCATTATAAAGCACTAAAAGAATCGATGGCTGGAAACAATATGGCGGCACTCAAATATCGAATTGAAGAAAATGTAAATTAGTTTCAGTGTTTAGAAAAATTGCCAAAAATTAATCTCAATTGGGATTAGCCTATAAACCACAAAATCTATAAAACAGGGAAGTATTTTTCATAAAACACTAAAGGAATTGACGTAAAGTGTCTGGAAACAATATGGCGGCGCTCAAATCTCTAATTGAAATAAAACGAACTCTACTTTCACTGTTTAGAAAAATTGCTAACAATTAATCTCAAATGGGATTTGCTTAAAAATCACAATATATATAAAGCAACCCATTGAAAGAAATGACGTAAGTGGTTTAGAAACAATATGGCGGCGTTCAAATCTCGAATTGAAACAAAAGTAAACTTCTTTCAGTGTTTAAGAAAATTGCAAAAAAATAATTTCAAATGGAATTAGCTTAAAAATCACAAAATATAAAAAGCATTAATGTATTTTTCACAAACCACTAACGAAATTGACGTACGATGGCTGAACACAATATGGCGGCACTCAAACCTCGAATTGAAAAAAAAACGCGAAATACTTTCAGTGTTTAGAAAAAAGTGCCAAAATTTAATTCTAAATGGGATTAGCTTAAAAATCACAAAATCCATAAATCATGAACATAGTTTTGACAAACTACTAAGGAAATTGACGTAGGGTGTCTGGAAACAATATCGCGGCGTTCAAATCTCGAATTGAAAAAGCCTTAATGAGAGTTTAGAAATATTGCAAAAAATTAAACTCAAATGGGATTAGCTTAAAAATGACAAAATTTCTAAAGCTGGATCGTATTTTTCACAACCCACTGAAAGAATTGACCTAAATTAGTAAATTAGTTTCAGTGTTTAGAAAAATTGCCAAAAATTAATCCCAAATGGGATTTGCTTAAAAATTACATTATCTATAAAGCAGGAATATATTTTTCAAAACTCATTAAAAGAAATGACATGACGTAAGGTGTCTGGAAACAATATGGCGGCGGTCAAATCTTGAATTGAAACAAACGTAAACCACTTTCAGTATTTAGGAAAATTGCCAAAAAGTCATTTCAAATGGGATTAGCTTAAAAATCACAAAATCTAGAAAGTATTAATGTATTTTTCACAAAGCACTAAGGGAATTGACGAACAATCGCTGTAAACAATATGGCGGAACTCAAAACTCGAATTGAAAGAAACGGGAAATACTTTCAGTGTTTAGAAGAAGTGCCAAATTTTAATTCTAAATAAACATAAAATCAATAAATCATGAACGTAGTTTTGACAAACCACTAAAGAAATTGACGTACGATGTCTGGAAACAATATGGCGGCTCACAAATCTCGAATTGAAAAAAAACTTTAATCCGAGTCGGGATTAACTTAAAAATGACAAAATCTACTAAGCATGAACGTATTTTTCCCAAACCGCTTAAAGAATTAACGTAAGGTGTCTGGAAACAATATGGCGGCGATCAAATGTCGAATTGAAAAAACGTAAATTAGTTTCAGTGTTTAAAAACATTGCTTAAAATTAATCTTAAATAGGATGAGCCTAAAAACCACAAAATATATAAAATAGGGAAGTGTTTTTCATAAAACACTAATAGAATTGATGTACAATGTCTTAAAACAATATGGCGGCGCTCAAATCTGGAATTGAAATAAAACGTAAACTACTTTCATTGTTTAGAAAAATTGCCAAAAATTAATTTCAAATGGGATTAGCTTAAAAATCACAAAATCTATAAAGTATTAATGTATTTTTCACAAACCACTAAAATAATTGATGAACGATGGCTTGAAACAATATAGCGGCTCAAATGTCGAATTGAAAAAAAAACTTTAATCAGAGTTTAGAAAAATTGCAAAAAATTAATCTCAAATGGGATTAGTTTAAAAATCACAAAATTTATAAAGCATGAACGTATTTTTCACAAGCCACTGAAACAATTGACGTAAGGTGTCAGGAAACAATTTGGCGGTTCTTAAATATTGAATTGAGGAAAACGTAAATTACACTCAATAAATTGCCAAAAATTAATCCCAAATACGATTAGTTCAAAAATTACAAAATCTTCAAAGCATGAACATATTCTTCATAAACCACTAAAAGAATTCACGTACGGTAGCTGGAAAAATATAGCGGCGTTCAAATCTCGAATTGAAAAAAAAATCGTAAATTACTTTCAGTGTTTAGAAAAATTGCCAAAAATTATAATTATAATAATCGCAAATGGGATTAGCTTAATAATCACAAAATCTAGAAAGCATTAAACTAATTTTCACAAACCACTAAAAGAATTGACTTACGATGGCTGGAAACAATATAGCGGCACTCAAAATTCGGATTGAAAAAACGCGAAATAATTTTAATGTTTAGAATAAGTGCCAAAATTTAATTCTAAATGGAGTTTAGAAAAATTGCAAAAAGTTAATCCCAAATGGCATTAGCTTAAACATTACAAAATCTATAAAGCATGAACGTATTTTTCACAAACCACTGTAAGGATTGATGTAAGGTGTCTAAAAACAATATGGCGGTGCTCAAATCTTGAATTGAAAAAAACGTAAATTACTTTCAGTAAATTGCCAAAATTAATCCAAAATAGAATTAATTCAAAAATTATAAAATCAATAAAGCCTGAACGTATTTTTCATAAACCACTGAAAGAATTGACGTACGAAGGCTGAAAATAATATGGCGGCGCTCAAAACTCCATTCCTTAATTGGGATGTTCCTGACTTCACTTCCTTCTTCTCAATGGTCACAGACTCGGCCTATCTACTCTTATACCGTCTTTCCGGTTTTTTCCTATAATTGTTCTAATAAGAAAAATACTACACGGATCTATATTGATTCTTGTATCTATGGTCATGCCCAAGAACTCAATGGACTGAAGAAGAAATTATAGTTTAGGAAATTAAGAATCTATTTGTGCGATTATAAGGAATTTTGAGAATAGATTTTATTTTGTAAACCGACGTAAATCAACAACGGTAATTTACAATTAGAACAGTACCATCTGCAAAATGAAAGATGTTTGGAAGGATTAAAGTAGAGTTGATCGGGGTTATAGATATCAGCTTTTTTTTATATATAATACAGGTAAAACAGAAAAACCTAAGGAGAATCTCTATTCCGGAGTAAACGAAGGAGAAAAATAGTTATTAATACCAGGCGGAGTCAAACTCGTTCTGGACATAAATCAAGGTGAAAAAGCTCTAACTTCAAGGTGAGTAGTTTGTATAATTGAAGTTAGCATGGTCTGTGTCGAAAAAATCTACGAATCCCTCCTTAATAACAAAATCATTGCTCTGATTTCTAATCAGATTCCCGAATATCAATTTGGTTTTTTATTAGAATTAGAAATCAGAGCAATGATTTTGCTTTTAAGAAGGGATTCGTAGATTTTTTCGATTATAGGTAATAGTGCAATGGGATGATAGGATGATAGTTGGGTAATAGACTTGTGGGTTGATGCATTTTGGGATACAAATTATAATTCCCAATTTCCACACTGGGAAACGTTATCTTTTATAAAAGAAGTTAATTATATTTAGTCATGTATGAGGAATGGAAAGGATTTTAGAATACGTCTGTGTATATGGCAAAGCGGCTGTAGTGTAAAAATGTTCATCGGTTCGTTTGTTTCAAAATATTGAGCCTACAAGTAATTTACTCTTTAAAAATTTCAAATTTGGACTTACAGACAATTTTTTGCAAAATTCTTGACTTTATTTAGTAATTTAATTTATTAACTATATTTTTTTCAAATAATAAAAAAAAATCTAGGAGTTTGGTTTGGAAATAATTAAAGGAAATTATTATGATTGGTTTTAATTAAACAAAATACAGTTCATAAATGATAAATAAGAAATAATTAATAAAGATAAGAGAGAAAAATCTAAATTTGTAATCTAAGTTGGTAGGAAGCTGGGATTTAATGTAGTCAATTTTTATGCGCTATTATTCCAAACCAATGTTACAAAGTGTCGATAATCTATTTTAATGTGCCTATTATGTTTATGAAATTGAATTGCAATTGTAACTGCGCTGTGAAAATTTTGCTGCACTTGCCAGACCGCAGTTGTTTGTCAAAAAAGTAAAATTTAATTTAATAATAAACTCCCTGGAAGCCCGCCAAACACTCAGGCACTCATTATTGCAGAGAGCAGATTAATATCGAAAATTGGCATTGCGTGCTCCTCTAAATTTCAAAAGAAAACCATTACCGCTCGGTCTCGGACCAGAGAGAGAAGGAGCCGGTTTTCTGCAGCTGCCGCTCCCGTGGACGTCCCTAAAGTGTGCGTGTGCATCGCGGGGAAAACCAGTTCCAAAAGCAGGGGACGATTTTTTTTGCTCTCCTTCCTCGTTCTAGATAGATCACGTGATGGCCGAGGGACAGGGGAGACGCGTTTCCATTAATTTTCGTTGCCAAAAAGTAACACCTCCTGCTGCCGCCGCCGCCGCCGGGCGTCGGCAATTGTTTCCGAATTTCGGCGCGTTTGTTTATGCTGGGTCGCCAAATTTTCGGCCGAAACGTTTTTAGTGAGGCGCCGACCTTAACCCGGTTTAAGTGGTGTTTAGAGGACGTGGTTTAATTAGGCAACAAATCACCTGACCTCTGAAATAATAGCACTTTGAAGAATTGGGAATTTATTGGTTTGAGTTTAAGAGGTCACGTATTTACGGAAATATAGGAAAAGGAAGTGACTTATTGCGAATCCAAAAAAAGTTAATTAATCTAAAAAGTTGTGCCAAATAAATTTGGCAAAAAATCGCCTGAACTTTGTAGTAATAACATTTTGAAGAATTAAGACGTTATTGAAGTGAGTATCAGGAAAATGTAGAAACGTGAAAGTTAATTAATTAATAGAGATGAAAAATAGTTGAATTAATAAAAATAAAGCGAAGCGTTCTTCATGATAATTTCTTTCTGCAGCTAGTATAGTACCTGACCTTGTGACCATGCAGTTGATAAAAAAAAAACATTTAGTTAGTTTAGTCTTGTTGTTAGATAAAAAGTCTCTGAAGGATTTAGGGCATCTCTTCTTTTGAGGCCGTAGTCACTTGCAAATCTCCCATTATATCGAAAGACCTCAACGCTACTCTGTTTTTTTCTCGACACTCCCCTTTGCAACAATACTGCAACAATACTCACCCACTGCAAGACTTCTTATAGTTAAGTTTTTTGCCCAGGAGATGTTTTTGGACAAACCAGTCGTAGTACTTTTTGATGTCCTTAGTTCTGTGCTCAGTAGCATCTTCGGGTAAAACACCTATAAACCTAGGATTTATATGTATTATATTTTGCAGATTAAAGCGTATAAAACCCATAATTAAATTAAAAAAACAATATATATTTCTTAAATTTTAATGACCGGAGGAAATTATAAAATCTGATCGTCTTCAGTTGTTAGGAACTACTTACATAAATCCAACAATTCACGACTTTAAATGAATTCAAGAGGATGACATAATCAACCTTGAATTAGTTTTGCATTTTAATTAATTGAAATACTTATACCCCGAGATCTTAACTTCGTCAAATTATTAACTGTTTATTTTGGCAACTTTTGATAGGTTTATTTTCTTAGGTCAAAGTAATAATTACGCAAGAGCAAAGCATTTAATGAAAACAAAAACTATATAAATTGGTTTATTTTATTTAACTAACCAGTTATCAGCTGTTCTTCTATGTCACACAAAAAGTAGGAAATAGTAAACATATTTTTTTAATCTTATTTATCTTCTTCCTTGCAGATACAGAGCGTCGCGATTCAATGCCCGAAGGATAAGGAAACGGGTGGTCTTCAAGCATGGCGATTGCAACGTGGTCCAGGGGAACGTGGCGAAGAGACGGAAAAAGTACCTACAGGATATCTTCACCACACTCGTCGACGCACAGTGGCGATGGACGCTGCTCGTCTTCTCCATGAACTTCCTATTATCGTGGCTAGCGTTTGCCATCCTCTGGTGGTTCATATGTTTTACACACGGCGATCTTGAACCAAATAATATGGTAAGAAAGTTATAGTATAATATTAACCAAATGAATTACCAATAAAATAGGTTTTACTTTTATTTTTGAATGATCTAATAACCTTGCAAAAATTTTCACGGGTTTGTGTAGCACTAACATACAAATGCTTCAAGTTAGATACTTGGTGAAAATTATAATTTGTCTAAATTTTTTTTTGGTTCAATTTACAGAATAATGTAACGTGGACACCATGTGTCACCAACATCCAGGGCTTCGCGTCGTGCTTCCTCTACAGCGTGGAGACCCAGCACACGATAGGTTACGGCGGCAGGACGCCGACGGAGGAGTGCCCGGAGGCGATCTTCGTGATGTGCCTGCAGAGCATCACCGGCGTCATGATACAGGCCTTCATGGTGGGCGTAG